>QLOR01000845.1:0-29792 GCA_003313825.1 Sarcodon aspratus
ATGGAAGAAGCGTTTCTATAACCCCGTTGAACTGAGCTGGCAGATTTTGCAAATTTACGAGTTCCATCGCAAAAAAGCCTAGATACTGAAACGGTGTCTCTTTAGTCGTGTTGCCAAACCTTACCCTGGTAACCCTACTCACACAAAAAAGTAACGGAATTCTGACTTCCGAGACTCTTTCATCTCAACGCAAGAAAAAGGAGCGGTAGAGGCTGTTTACCTAATGAACAAACATGCCTAAAGACGGCTATGTAGTTGCCGAAACCGCCACAGGTGATCTCCAGACTCCCCGTGTGTTGACCGAAGTCATCGCTTTTATCAACGCCCACTGCCAAGTAGTAATAGACATGACTTGAAGCAGGGATCTACGTCAGATGACACATTTAAGATCTCAATCGATGCATGAATACAGAAAATGGACAGACCAACGCGACCGGTTGGGTGGCAGCTGACTAGACTCGAGCTAATCATAATGAGAGATGATACCAGTGGCAAAGGTGAGGCGAGCACGAATTCGTAGTGAACTTCGAAAGCAATCGCCGCAGCTCAATGATTAATGAAGGCTCGGATCGGCAATAGAGTGCAACATGCATTCACCAGTATGTTTTGACATCAAGGCATGATGATCAAATGCGTCTCGGTGATTAGGGCCCTAGTAGTAAAGAAAAATATCTCCCCTTAAGCGTTGCAAATATCCATCTGGGTGAAAAGTGTACACAGGTCATCCGCGTGGCTTCATGATCTCTTGAACATTTTCATGCATCACATAAGTGTTCGCTAATATTACTTGTGTCTGCAATAACATGCGAACTTGCCACGGTCAAGAGAAAGAAGGGTCACTGAGAAAATGAGCTGACAGCCCGGCCTGAAACGTGTATGAGAGATCTGTTCCTCATCTATTTGGCCCAGTGACTTGGCAGAGCCCCAATGAGAAGACGCTCCCCGTTTGCGGTGACGAGACAACTGCACCTGTCCTGTTGCTGTGAACGATATTCCTCTATTAGCAAGCGCCGAGTGAAGCGCTGATCAGTTACTACCGTGTCCTCTCTCCGAGTCGGAGCTCCGTTGCGAGGAAAGGGTGTAAAAGTTGCCCCGGGGGCGAAGACTATTACAAGGCTGGCCAGCATAACATGACATATAGTTTTGCATGATCTTGAAGAGGTCATACACCCGGCATGTAGTCTGCTGAATGGCATCCGTTGTACGTAGTACTGGCAGGGATCGTGATGGATGGATACGGCTGGTAACTAGAAACTGTTGGAAAACAAAGTCAGATGTAATTGCGAGGACTTGTGATAAGCAGCCGTCTACAAAACGTACTAAGTTTCCTCCGAGGTGGCAGCTATGACGCAACGTACCACCGGCACTCGTGGCTGCCGAATAGCATCCATGATGATTTGTAATCAGCGAAGATCTTACAAGTTACCACAAGCGCGCCAAACGGCCCAGCTCTGAACTCATAGCTGCCCGGAAACGAACAGGGTTTCCTGGTCGTCAGCGCAGAATCGCAGTGCTGTTTATAAGTCTCGACATGTCTTCAACTTGCGCATGTTGTCGACCCCCACAAAATCAAAGAACAAATCGCATTCGTATTTCTCCAGTCCAGTGTGTGCGGAATCCGGGCCAGCAATACAATAGCATATACCCACTGTAACCCCGCACAAAACCCACTGCCCCTCCCTGCTTGACACGATCACTAATCTATCCTCCATGCCACCACACCCTCGACATTATAGGTCTCGTCCCTAACTCTTACCACTCGCCAATCATATTCTGATATTTTTCTCCTTTGCTTTACACAGAGGCCATCGCCGCTCGTCATTCCGTGTTGACGACTTGGACGAGCTCGTAGAGCTGCGCGCCCGTCAAAGGACTTTTGACGGTGCATACAGTCGTGCAGCACTCGGCAACCTTGGCTTTGCCTTGACAATATTTCGCCTCTTCGATCCTAAATTCTTTCGCAGCAAGTCTACACTTCCTTAACCTCCCATATTTCTTCCGCTGACATAAAGCCACTTCTCTTATCTGCGCCGGTAACACAGTTGGGATAATGTACACGATCCTTGCAGAATTCCTCTTGGTGGTGTCGTACCTGCGCCATAGACACTCTCGACACGACTTTGCTGACCCTGATCCATCGGAGTCAGGCTCTTCCCACGTCCCCAATGCCTTACCAACCGTGGGACAGACGGGTAAACGTAATTTCGGCAGGCCCTTCATTACAGCAGGTTGGATTGTGCTTTGCGTATCAGTGATTGTAGCCGCTATCGAAATCGGTCTTTTGATACTCATACAACAAGTCTGAATTATCTGATCGTTATCCAGCAAACTTTTGCGGTTCGGAATGCTATACATACTACGTAATAACGTCACCTTATAATTAAATCATTGCCATCCTGGAAAATTTTTGCTGAAATGCACGTAATGTTTATGGGAGACTGCAAGTTGTGCCTGTGTCAGATTATATCTACTCGCGCCAAGTGCTCAGTAATGCAAAGACCACACGTAACTATGAGTACACAATTATACTTTATGATACAAGCTATATGCTCGATGTTTGCCCTAAAAAAAAAAAGAGGGAGCAAAGATCTTCCAATGAGATACTAGCGCACATCATGGCTCTCTCCAGGACCTCCACATCATAAAACAGTGTTTCGTAACTGGCGGCCTACATCAAAAGAGATTTCTGAACTCTCAATTGGTTCAAATGGTTGACCGCATGATGGTAGCCAAGCGGGGTTTGACCCCCCTATCGTACGCAATGGGCTTCGAGGCGTTTAAATGACGTTCGAGCCCAGAGTCGTCACTGTTGATCAAAAAAAAAAACTCGGCAAAAAATTCTGAAAGGACGGAGGCAGCGTACTAAATAACATCCCCAGATGCAGACCTGGCAGGCACAGCACATGACCACCGGAACGTATATCTCAACCAAAAGGCGCTCTTAGGCAAGGAGTATTGGTAGAAGAGGGCTGATGACCGGAGAGAATAGAAGTGCGCTTTCCAGCCAGCACTATTTACTGAGCTAAGTTCCCAGCCGTTGAGGCGGGGATAAAAAGGGTGTTCGGAGCGTGTCTGAATTCGTTCTGTCGCGAGGTGAATCTCCCAACAATCCACATCTCCAACCCATCGATTCCAACGAGGGAACGTAGAACCGGACAAGGGATAGTTGATGTCTTCAGCAGGAATATTCTTCAACATCTCCCAACCTCTTTCACGATATTTATCAATCCAGTTCTTCGTAATTTCATCGTCTCTCGAACCCCACGCTGTTATCAAAGCTTTTGAAGCTTCGAACGTGGCGTAAGGATACAGTGAAAACGCTCGGTCGTGTGTTATGAAGTTCATGACACAAGCTGGGGAACACGACGATTAACAGTGTCATCAGGGAAAAAACCATAATAAACTGACTAGAATGGAAGGTCAAAATAACTTCCATAGGCG
The DNA here is from genome assembly GCA_003313825.1 of Sarcodon aspratus. NCBI lineage: Eukaryota > Fungi > Basidiomycota > Agaricomycetes > Thelephorales > Thelephoraceae > Sarcodon > Sarcodon aspratus. The sequence goes on from QLOR01000845.1 coordinate 3,442, forward strand.
AGTTCACGGCAACAATGAGTTGGATTTTGAGAGGCGCCTCGAGAGCATCCTCTTGTTCGTGGAAGAAAGTCAAGACACCAAAAAATCCACGGAAAGGATAATCAATCGTGTTATCCTCTAGTCCTGTGGAGGCTTTGGTTTCTATTTCAACGATAGCCTCTTCCAAATTGTCGGCTTGGTTACGATGGGGCTCGAGCACGTATCCAAGGTCCTGCAACCATCTCCCCACTTCAGCAAAATGTTCAAGACAGGTGTAAATATCAAGATCAGATTCGGGGTAGAACGTGCGATCAAAGAATTGCAGTGCAAACGACCCCGAGATGAGCGTATTCGTTTTGGCTTGAAGAGAACGAAATGCGTCAGGATCAGGAAAAAAACGCGACAGCCTCGCATTTATATTGTGGGCTCGTCTGTTGAAACTCGAAACTGCAGCATAGGCTTCCCGACACGACTTCGCTAGCTGTATACTGTTATATTTTGAGAGGCCGCGAAGAATGTTATCGCAAATGGGAGGGTTAGAGATCAATGCTAGGCTGATTGTAGGGTCAATGGGAGCTTGTGCAGAAATATGCATAGACTCCCAGTCCATGGTGAAGGTAGACGACAGGAAACAACGATAAAAAAGTGAGACAATTGATGTTCATTGTTTGGTTCCAACGGAGAGAAGCCAAACATTTTCCATATGTGGATGAATTTCAGTGCCGGGCCCGTTTGAGCTTTGAAACGGGTTGTATACTGCTATTTACTGACGTACATCGTCACTTTTGTTTGCGCAAGCTTCCATTGAGTAATATAATGACCTCGTCCATTTTTCGGCATGAGATAGTGTTGCCAAAGATGGTACCCCCTTCGTGTCTGTGAAATGGGTAACGGCACCGGAGCAATAGCCGGGGGTAGCAAACTTATTATCCAGAATCGTCATTGATTACGCATCAAAATTCAGCAAGTGTCATTACATACCACTGTTGGTTGTGTAGGAGCAAATTGTTGATATCTCAGAAGATGAGACCAACCCTTACCTAACAATCATATCTAATCCACCCAAAGCGTAGTTAATCACTTGCTTACATATAAATCTTCTATGAATTGGACAAAAAGTCGGCACATATCGGAAACGAGAAGAGGAAGTGAACGCTGACAATTCCATTATTGTACAACATGTGCAAATGAATCACTGCCTTGAACTGCAGGTCGGCCAGGGTATACACACCGCCAAGTCAAATTTCTCACCACCCACAGCTCTCAGGAGTCTACCTCTGTAAGCAACTTTCTGAAGGGAGTCGAAGAAACAGGCGCTTGGGGCTTGCGAAATGAAGTTTGTTTTAGAACCAAATTCTAGCCAGGAATCCCAACTATGGCAACCCGGTCCATTTCTTCACCGGCCTCACCAATTGAATGGCCTTGAAGGACACGTAAAACGATGATAAAAAACCCACTGAGGTGATCTTCCCATGCTATACTTACGAGATGTCCACTGCCTATTTGGATTTCCCTGCCGTTGATAGAGGATCACTGAACGTGTTGAATATAAGCCTGATTCGCGCCGGATGCAGAGTGGTGCGTAGAAACTTTTCATGTTGGAATACCTATCGTACCGCGAGCCCGGGGAGCTACATAGATGTCGGTAATATTCAATAACGATCACGCGTATCTATCCAAGCAATGACGTCAGACGTTAAATTGCCAAGGAAACACCAAAAGGAAACAAAAGTATAACGAGTTACAACACACAAACATTGCACAGAGACAGCATCTACGCCTTGGTTACATTTACCTCGATTCCATGTTTCACTGCTCGACTGTAAGGACAGAACTGAGGAGAGAATGGTTAGGGATGCCACTGAACGACAATGTTTAGTTTGGCACCGCACATCGTGAGCAGCCTGGATTAATGCCGCATCATCGACACCTTCTACTTTGAGGTCTACCTTCAATCCAAAACCTTCCATCTCTGCTGCACGTCCCAGGGCGACAGATGCATGAATTTTTGCATTGGAAGCGGCGTCTTTGTTACCGGACTTGCGAGCAATTGCCTGTAACGCGCCAAGGAAACAAGCTTGAAAAATACCAAATTAGTTTCCATGGCGAAAACTTGTAGCACCGAAGCTTACCGGCGTAGCCCATAGCGAACAGCTGTTCGGGATTCTGGCCGTCGCCATTTCCTCCAACGCTCTTTGGTGCTGATAACTTCAACCCGAGCGGTGCATCTCCATCGGAATTTACAGTCCCATTTCGACCTTCTCCCATCGCAGTTGCATGGGAGACAAACTTTCGAGCGTATCAGCAATCGGGATGTTCGACGAAATTGTAGTATGGATCACCAATGTATCTTTTAGCGTTACGATAGTACGCCTAGACGACAAAACTGGAACACGATAAGGAAGGCGAGCAGTTTGAGAGAGAGCGGACTTGAACATTTCTGTGATTCAGGATAATAAAGTGCAGTCACGGTGAATCTAGTACGATGGCGTGACATGTAACATCATCATAACAACTGAATATTGAATGCCAATGGGCCTAGGTCCACTGCCAATTAGTAACTTGAAGAATCAGACGGGCCGCCTTACTGAGTCCGCTTCAACTTTGAGCGCGCCACTGCCAGTGCTACACGACTCAGGTTCACACATGATGTCGGACGAAACTCAATGTATGTTGCCACTGCAGATCCGCTCGAGTCAGCTGAGAACTTTGAAACACCCTCAGGTCTCTCGGATTCCTCAGATACCGTCCAAGCTTGCGAACAGTCATCGACACCTAGTAGCAAGTAGGTTCTGTTCTGATCTGGCTTCTTGTAATGATTGTCGTTCTTCAATTGATTCCAAACTCTTTCAAAAATTAGGTCTGATAAACTTGCTGTGAAGAAACCAACGAAATTATCCAAGCCTCATCTTCCGCCTGAATTTATACGCGAGCTCCTCTCGCATGAGATGATGGCCAACACGCCCAGAAAGTCTATGATTTTTACTGCCGATTTCCATACCATAAGGAAGCAGATCGTTGATTGTAAAAAACCTCCGCTCGAGGATGAATACTACGAGAGAGAAATACCTGACGCAACACTGGCGTTTGAGGCTGGGAGGAAATGGAATTTGTTGGATGCATCTGTATATGCAGCGGACCCTCCTTTTGCATGCGAAATTATTCGTCTAGGTTATCCGATCGACAAAAAGGATGCCAAAGGATATACCCCTCTAATCGCCGCTTTCCAGCAACTGGACTCACTTATCGTTGAAGAACTCCTTCCAACGCTAGGGCTGTCAAGGCCATCCATGCAAAGAAGCCGAACACAGCTGCGGGGGGCTCAACGGCGAGTTATCTTTATCATCCAAGTTCTCATTAAACAACATGCCGCTCTTGATATTACAAAAGACGGTCTGACTCCGCTGCACTTTGCTTGTCGTCAGCGAAATTGGGACCTCATTACATTGCTGTTGACTCACGGAGCAAATCCAAGCCCTCCTGGTGGAGTCCCGGTATCGACGTTTCTCACAATGAAGCCGGATAAAGCTCGATTCGACGCACTCGTGAAAGCGCTATCTAACAAGCCTCGTCCACCTCGTTTGTGCCCATGTTTCTCCGGAAAGACGCTTGAGGCATGTCACCTCGTACGACAACCATATCCCTCAGAGTTTCTCTGCAACTGTGGTTCAGAAAAGGTGTTTGGAAGGTGCTGTATAAATAGGAATATGAATACCGGAGAACAATGGGATCCAGAGACGAACAAGATCATTACACGTGAAGACCCCCAGAGGAAAATAGAGGATTATTATGATCTCATGGAGCTTTGGCGTGCGTTCGATGGGCTCCGTATAGAACCGCCTCAGTATTCTAAAAAGGAGATGGACGGATTCCTTCTTGCGGCAGCGAAAGAATTGCGTGATGAAGGTAAGATGGATCCTGCATATGCCTATGCATTCAAGCGTACAGGTCTTCTTCCAAGGTGAATGCATTGGATGATCTGGGGGAAAATCGCGATGACACTTCTAGCCAGACCCGCCGGGAGACTTATGAGCGCAAAGGAGTGTAAACTCAGAAGGGACGCATGGAACAAATGCATCGACGACTACATTGCGCTAGGCACTGACAATCGTTCCCAGGAAGAGATTGAATTGACCGTGAAGCTGGGCATCAACTTGGGAGCATATCTTCCGAAATGCGAGCGCAAGGGTTGTCCGAACAGGGCTGCATGGAAGGATCAAGATAGCATCAAGTTTCGTCGTTGCGGGAAGTGCAAATGTGTAATTTGTTTCTCATTTGCCCATGTTCAAGTATTCAGAAGGCTGAAACACATTTCGGTTTTGTACAGACGGTCTATTGCAGTAGCGAATGTCAGAAAAGGGCATGGACGGAGTCGCACAAAGAGAAGTGTGGAGCACCTGCTTATCGAGGGCAACCATCGCCTGCGCAGGACGCCATCGATCTTGTCCTCAAACCTCGGTTCAACGAGAAGTTAGGGTTACCGACTGATTTCCCATGGCCGTGGTAGAGTCATCGTCCCTGTTTTCATATGCATATGCTCGCCAATGTTTTCTGTTGTATACTAAAACCCACCAGCGCAGACGCACGTTTGCTGTAGTACTATGATGATTCTCTGACCGTGATATCTTTGTTGATAATCTTGTATATTCTAGTGGTACAACGCAAATTGTTTGTATGTACTATCTCTGGCCCGGTGAGGATCACCTTTGCTTAGGTCTTGCTCGAGGTTCTCCTAAATTCTAAGTGCAGGTATGCGAGTATCTTGATTGCGATGCCAGTCTCAGAGATACATAATACATCCGAGTACGTAAGCATTTAGGTGTCGTCGGACTCTAGTTCGGTAACCGAACTACATCTATTATACTAGTTGGACTCGATTCATCGTTCATCTCCAGCACTCTGTACACTCGCCGTCATATCGTAATCCATCTGCTGGCCAAAAACTTTCTAGGCGTCGTTGATATACCTGTGTGTGAACATATACCCTGCAAGCTCTGTTCTGCTACGCGAGTTCGACGCTTTCAAAGAAGATGAAAAAGTCTTCTTTATAACAGGGGACTCAGCGATCTCACCATGATCCTCGCTCGCCCAGTCCAATAATCTCTCAGTGCGATGGAGCAGCTGGTTTGGGGTATCAAGGGAATCGATGATTTGAGTGAGAAAATGCTTGCCAGTGATGACATCAGTTTGATGTGACTCTCGTGTTATCTCGAGTTGCTCGAGGTATCCGCCAAGTATGCGTGTCACATCCTCTTCTTTGGTCGTCGTCTCGATCGCTGTCACATCCCTCGCGCAAGGAGTCAATTATCAGCTCGATCTTCCTGGTGTTTCTGGCAATCTGAGCAATACTGCTATTCCTTCCAACTTCTGCCTTGGCGGCTCAGGTAGCCCTAGCGTTCCCTTTGGCGTTTCCAACATCAGTCTTGTTGTGAGCTCAGAGTCGATCACGGGCTTGACCCTTAGTCCAAGCGCTATCCATTGGGTCGGCGTTAGCTCCATTCCAACCCCAGGTCTCAATCCCAGCGCTAACCCCGGCATTCCTTTTGACAACCCCGATGCTAGTCTTAGCGCGAGCTCTAGTCCCAGTCTCAGCACCAACCTGAGTATTCATTTTGGTGCTCCTGACCTTGGCATCCCTTGGCTCTGGTAAGATGCCTCTTCGTCTTTGACCAGTTTGAGTCCAAGCCTCAATTACACTGCCGACCCGGGAATCCCTTTTGGTGTGCCCTAGCGTTAGTCTGAGCTAAATCTCAAGCTCGAGTCTCACGCCCAGCGCCAGCCCGAGCACCCCCTGCTGTTTCAGGCAGTTTTGGTGATGTACCTTCAAATTCAAGTGCCAGGCATACCCAGCGGCTCCGGAGGCGGGCTCGTCAAGCCTTCTATATTGCAGGTAATTGACTTGTTTGAACCTTGAGTTATATGGAATGCTTATTATGTATCAGTGACTTCATTAGACCACGGTAGGAGAATTTGTTGATGGTAGTGACGAAAAGTGTTCTCCTAATGCGCTCCCAGAGTGTGCGAATGATGGATCGCGTAAGCAATATTCTCTCTTCGGTTCCGTCGTCGTCAACACGAATAGTCTTGATATCTCCTTTGTGATAGCAAATTACGTACGATGCTTGTGCAATATTTTCTAGCTTGTGTGAGGAGGGACGCATTGGAGCAGACATATCCCCGAACACAACTGAGCACATTGCATACGCCGACTTCGCGAACATGTTGGATCCATGCGTGGGGGGCCACAATATCAAAAAAGTGAACCTGTGGACAATGACGTCTGATCTAAAAAAAAAGCACAGTTCGAGGGGATTGATGGGGATTTCACCGGGTCGGAGTTGCCATTGCAGGGGCACGGGATATCAACGGGATAACAGAAACAAAAAGATGCGCAAATGTGGGACTGGGGTGATTATAGCGACTGATCCGGGGAACTGACATTTATTGCTTCATCTTGTGCCAATATTAAGGGGGTTTTGGATGCTGAAGCACTCGTTGTTGGCACATTCACGCGTTGCGATGTCCATCAAACCGGCTTTAAGGCATGTGCGAGTTGCAAGACGGTGGTGGATCACTACCGATCGATCGATCAAGTTTTAGGCTGAGAACAATCAAGGCCAAATATAGTAGGAGCGGGAGATGCGTGTTGGGAACGCTACCGGAGTGCCAGTAGTTATCAAGAAAGATAATGGGAGAGCGCACGAATGGTTCGTAGATCATGGGGGTCGCCGATATCGATAAACCCTGAAACCAGGGCTGAGATTCAACCTATTCTTGCGCCGCTGGGGGACCAGGCCTTGACACAAGGACAACGTGACGTCTCTATTTGTTATCTTTTTATTTTCTGTAATCATTTGTGCGAGAGAACTCGAGACATCTAGATGTATATACGTGAAGGTATACTTTATCGATGACGCGTTTAGTGCAGAACACATGTAGAGGAGTAAGTGGTCGTGGGAACTCTGTGCCGAAATTCGGCGGTGCGGTCTTTTTTTTTTCACTGCGGCGCATAGCCTGTATCGGCCCCGTGATTGACATTGCTGACCAACCGAGTTCACTAAGAGTCTGTTTCATCTGGCCCGAGATATGCAGGGCGTTCACGTCAGGCCTTCTGGCAGGTACTGGTATATAGTACATGATTATTGAGCCTCCTCACGAGTCACAGCTGTGGATGGCTGCGGTCTCAGGCCCAGGGTCAGCTTATTATTACGTGGATACTCCACGTCTCAAGTACCGTAATGCCCATTTGAAAAAGAAAACTGAAAGGAGGACCACGTAAATGCTCCATCGACGGCGACATGCTTTGCAAAAGGCGGGGGTGCACAAACATTGGATACAGGTGGAGAATGAGATCTGCGCGTACGGAACAGTTAGTTTGCGTTCGGGTCCGGGGAAAACGCACAGTCAACGCAATCCGTGATTTAATTTTTTGTATTACCGACCCAAGTAACATGTTTTTCTTCGAGTGGCCCAGAAGGCTCCAACAGCTTCGCGCTGACGCATCAGACGGCCGTTTCCGTTCTTGTCGTTTGTGTGGCTGATGGATGATCACTTTGTAACTGTAACGTCTCGTAACGCGCGGTGACCTCACCCGATCTTTCGGGGCGGTACCAACTCATACCGGATCTCCCATAAAAAGGCTCTCGCTACTATGGTCTGGTTTAAAGCACATTCACAAGTCTTTCTCCTATCGTTTCAGAGTAATGACAAGCTTGCAGAGAGGCAGAGCGTGTTTGCCTTGCAGGTACGTTGTCTCTTCTTTTTTGATCGTTGTAACTCGAGATCAACTCAGCCGTATCTTTTTTGATTGGACAGGACACGTAAAGTGGTACGTCTTCTTGTGTTTTTCGACGTGCACGGCTTCTGACGATCTCCTTCAGAAATGCGATGGCTCCAAACCTTCGTGTGGACCATGCAGACGGAGAGGAGAGGACTGTCAGTTCGCCGGTGAACTCACCCATTCCGAGATTCTGGAACAACAAATTGATACCCTTGAAAGCCGCCTAGAAGCTTTAGAGAACAGATCAAGCTCTTCCTCCCATAGTCCCCTTCCTCTCCATCTATCAAGTGAAAGTTATCCTCTGGTAGATCATTGGTGGACTTTCGACGAACCTCCTGCTCCTCTCCGTCAAGTATTGTGAGCACTTTTCTTCCTCGTGAGCCGAAGCATATTCACGTATTATAGACTAGATATTTTCATTCCTCAATCGAATACGATTGGGCTCTTCCTCGACATTCCTCGGTTTACTGCTTCCTTCAACTTATCCGCACCGCCTGGCCACCCCTCCCGTCCATCCCCCGCTCTCATCAATGTCGCCTATTTATGGGGTATTGTTTTATCGCGGGACCAAAGGCTGAAACCATATGAAGGGATTTACCTCTCACGTGCCGTATCTTACAACAATCGAGCCTTATTAGACGACCATCCTCGAAAGGAAGTTCACGCGATCCAGACGGAGCTCTTATTGTCCCAGTACTTTTTCCATGGGAGCCACTTTACTGAAGGGATGGCTCGGATCAGCACGGCGGTATCGATCGTGACCAGGTGTAAATATCATCAGACCCGGAATATGCACCACCCTGTTCAACAATCGACCGGCGCGGATGCAGTAGATGAGGGCGAGATCATAAATGCTTTCTGGGCCACCTACATCATCGACAAGAAGTGGGCAACCGCACTAAATGTTCCATCTGCTTTCCCAGACGAATCAACTGAAGCCGGTCGAGTTGAAACTCCGTGGCCTCTAGATATGGCTCAGTATGAGACCGTACGCAACCTTTATCAGCCATTGTTCCAAGCCACGAATTCTCGTCTAACTGTTTGTGTTCAGGGCCTGCTGCAGCAATATGGTCAACGCACGGTTGAGAGTTTCCTGGATAATCCCTCGGAGTCTTTTGCGAACGAAGACGCGTCATTTGCTGCAATGATAGCCAAATCTGCGGTTTTGTTCCAGCACGCGACTAACCTGGCATCTGAATTCAATTCTCGTTCGTCACTTTCTTCGCTTGATTTTGATCGTCTGTTTACCACCTGTGAAATCTTACGTATACCTTCAGAACCGTATGATGACGGATTCAGTGTGTCATACGACCGGTTCGTAGACTTTACCAAACGTGTGGAGAAATTTTACGGCACGATCGCACCCGTTGATTCCAAGATCACTAGTGTGGAGGGGATCCGCTTGCTGATCGCTGTGCGGAGTCTCACGCTAGCCACGATGATCGCCTTGAGCTCGGCCCGTGAAGACTTGCCCAGATCTTGGACTGAGAAATGCGTCAATAGTGCCATCGCAACGGTATCGCTCTTTGACAATGTCGACTTGGATCAGCTGGGTTATTTCAATCCATTCCTCGGGGTGAGTTAGATTCAATTGATATTTTCCGCCGGTTCTGACAATAGTGATGTATGAACAGAAAGTGTGGCTGAGAGCAGGCGAAGTGATTCTTCGCGAGACCAAATCTTTGGCAGAGCTCCGGAATCCTTCAACACCTCCCTCTCCTCGTGAAGAGATGCTGCAGCAGACAATAGACAGGTTAATCACTATTATGAGTTCGTTCGCTGGGATGACACCATATATAAGCGAGTTCATTCTGGCCTGTGATCGTTTACACAAATATCTCATCTTTGCTCCCCAGGAAGTCAGTGCAATGTTTTACAGATCGCAAGAGCAAACATGTCATAAGATGTGTAATTCCATATATAAACGTGTATAATTCTACGAGAAAGCTATTAATTACAGGGCCATCATCGGGATATATAGTTAGATTTAAGAGTTGTAAAGTACCAGTGTTTGTACGGTATACTTGATGGTCCATAATGATTTTACTCTTCCTCAGTAAGTCTGCCTGTGACTTTCGCAAAGTATTGATTCGACTCAAGGTCGAGCTTCACCCAGGGATCTCAAGCATCAACATCTGATAATTGTTGTGGAAGGCCGGAAAATCGTGCGAAAATACTGGCCCGTTCTCGTTCCAGAAACTCGCGTACTTGTGCTAAGACCTCTCTACCTGTGATTTCATAATTATGTTCTCGAGCCGGGTCGAGCAACCCTTTGCAAAATCATGACGCAAATCAGGGGTTTTTCCACATGTTTTCGGCGCTTTTTGTAAGGAGTCGGGTTATTGGTAATGTGAACTGACCGACCGGCGCTGAGCTCGTGTCTTTTGGCGTCATAGGCCTCTGCTTCTTTTTGTTTTGACCGCTAGAGTAACGTCGGCCATCATGGCTATGTCCGGGACGGTAAAGAAAAGAAGCAGAGTGGGAAGAAGCGGGTCGGACAAGGAGATTGCCATTGACAGCAGTGATGGCCCGGTAAGTTGCTTTGTTTTAATTCAAGTACATACAACGTGGGAGCTGTATTGGTATAGTTGGCATGCAAGACGTCGAATCTTTGCTGCGCGTCGAGTACTAGTACACTATGTATCGCGATCTTTGACTGGGTTTTTTTTTGTTCCTTTCGATGTGAAACGGGGCTACATGATGAAAGGATGGTATTGATGGTGGTGTTACTCCCGAGTCATAGATGGGAAGCTGTGAACGCACTGTTGTGGCGATGGACGCAGCTGTTTTGTTACTCCATGTGTATGTCGACTATTGAGTAGAAGACAGGCGGTGTGCAAGTGGGCGGGTTTCACGGATTATTAGATAGTCAGGACGGTCATGATGTTTTTCCGGACGCTGTCAGGTTACCAGCGTCTGGAAAAATGGGAGGTTTTCTACTCCAGAACCAGTTGGTCTGGTTCGTGGTGTTCCTGGTCACAGGCTGTCTGACTCACTCGGTGATGTGAAAAGCCGTGCTATGTAACAAAGTTTTGCTGGAGTGTGCGCTCTGCATTGATTATGAGAGTGGATGACGGTGCTTTGAGCGCTGGGTTGTTGTTCTTCCACTTATGGTGCTCTCCATTCATGTTCAGAGTATACTCAGAGCCCATTGAGAGAGGCTGAAAGATAGTTCCCATGCCGAGAAACACGGCAACGCCCGGTCGTCCTCTTCACGTGGCGCTCGAAAACCTAAGAAACACCACAACAGACTGTGCAGCTAGTTTCGATCCTTCCCTCGTCGATAGCAGAACAACCTTGAGAATGTATCTTCTTCCCACCACGCTCCTTTTTCTCTCCTTGACTTTTACTTCCTTGACCGAATCCGCATCTACCCCCGCTCCCGCTACCTGCTCACAAGGCCAGAACAGACTGCAACTTGGCACCTACCAATTTTATTCCCAGTGCGGCATCAAAGAGTTTTGTAATGCTTCGGGGCAGTGTCAGGCGAAAGGGTGTCGGCGAGATGAGTATCCTATAGGATGGTCGACAGGCGACAAAGATATGCCGGATAGGTGTCATACTGGCAATTTTTGTCCGGACGAGGAGGATGCTTGTCAGCCTCTTCTAACAGTTGGCAGCTCTTGCCAGCTTAATAGAGATGGTTTGTTGTTTGTTTTGGATTGCTTTCCGTTGCTTATCATGTCTGGAACCAAGATCAATGCCTCGGCCCTCCTAATCATGCGGACTTGGCTGATACCACTGGACATGCCGTGAATGTCAACGGCTCCATCTGCCTGAACTTTCAGTGCATGTAAGTCGCTTGTCTTCGGGGGAAATTATTAATTCAGCACTGATTTGCATCATCAAGGTGGGCAAATATCACCGTTGGTTCGGCCTGTGTTGTTGAGAACACAGCTTACATATCGTATGGTTATCATGATGAGTATATCGATATCGTATCCCGGTATGTCGTGATCCGAATTTCATGCAAGACTTCTCTCTGAGAATCTCGGCGTAGTGATAATTGCAAGGTCGGTTCGTATTGCGATGCAAGCCAAAAAGTATGCATGGCGGGAAAAACTATTGGGCAGTCTTGCGGTGCTGACAAAGAGTACGTTTGTATGTTTTTCCCTTGTAGCTTCGTGCTGACATCCTGTGCAGGTGCGTGTCATACAATTGCCAACCGAATGGCGTTTGTGGTCTGGACGTCGTTGAGCCTCGTCAAGTTGCGATTTGGGTCTATGTCGTCGTGGGGATCGGGATCTTTGGTGGTGAGTCTACTTGATCTGTCTGTATACAGGTACTTTAGAAACCCGTTCCACAGGCATGTCTGCTATGCTTGTCACCATGTACCTCCTTCACGGCAAACAGCGTGAAGTGGAACGGGAGAAACGATTGCAGTATTGGCGCGAACAAGTACGTATACAAACTGTTCTCTTCCGACGTTGTACTAAATTGCCTGTGATACAGACCGCCTTTCGTCAGAACATCTTGCAGATGCGCGAGACTGCCCGACTGTCAATTCTGTCGCAGGTTCCACAGGATGGGACAGCGAGCGCACGCAGTAGTACGCTTTATCAGCCTAGAGATCGAGATGGTTCCTCAGATGATTCGCATACTCCTATTTTGCAGTATTCGGTGGGGAAGTCGAGTCATCTTCGCAAGCCAGTCATGGACGAAGACGACAGCAATTCTACGTATGGGATGCCCCCAGCTCAGGTGGATTATAAGCAGACTGGGAGATTTTGAGCACACTAGTACTATTGGGGAGGGGGACGACGGACATCTGACATTTTTGCACGATCAGATTCATGGAGGATGGATACAGATTATTAACCAATACCACGGACTGCAGTTAGTAGCTTGGTGTATTATTTTCTTTTTCAATTTCTTGCTTTCGTTCGTGATTCTTGTGTATCAAAAAAAAACTCTACTATCTCTTGCTTGAAATAGTGACAGCGTTATGCTAGAACTCTATGGCGTCACAAGTTCCCCCTGCTCACGATCATTTCTCCGTTGCTTGCTCCAACCCCTCGTGTACTTTACCCATAACCTCATCGCTGTCCGTCTTGCTTTCGACGGGCAGATGACTTCTGTACCATCTGTTCAACCGTCTGAACCCACGACTCTGCCCTCGTTACCCCCCTCACCAACCTCGGAAAATGTGACCGATCCAGACTCTGAGCAACAGGGAGAACAACACAACGGCACGCACGTTGACAACTCTCAGTTCGTCGAATCCGAACGACGCGACGAGAAGGGGAAAGGCAGGCTTGTAGAAAGTCCAGCCTCGTTCACCGATGACGATGAGGGGGACACTTCAGACACGACTAGTAGCAGCGAGGAGCCAGGAGTCCCGACCCGGACTGAGGAGGCAGAAGCCCGCAGAGTACATGAGGTGCGGGGTTCAGCGTTATATAATAACATGCTCTTTCGACGTTCTCACACATTTGTTGATCCAACTCTAAATTTCGTTTCTTTATTTGTAGAATCTCAGACGGTGGGAAGTTGCCGAACGCCAACGTCGGAAAGCCGCTCGAGGAGTGATTCCAGGCACCCCGTCTGGATCTATTGTAGGGGATGTTACCCGGAGGGCGAGTCTTCTGTGGTCCGGCAGGAGGAGGCGTCAGCGTCCACCCTCAGGTGTGGGCTCGCACCGTGCCCTCAGGACTCAGGAGTCTGAGGACGGCGTGCCCCTCGAAGAGCTGGAGCCCAGCCCCCCAATATCCCTCACGCACTCCCGCGAGCCGTCCATGTCCTCTCGGCCAAACCCAGATAACCCGTTCGAAAATCCATCGCATATCCGTTCAGATTCAACATCTTCGCTGAATACCCCTTTGCGTTCTGCTGTTATGAGCGAATCGTCTGACCCTTCGTTTGAACCTCGAACTCCGACTGCTAATTCGTCATCATCGTCATCGCGGCTCAAGTCGAAACGCGGGCATCCACCACCGAAACCGCTAGATCTTCCTCGTCCTCGAACACCCCCTCCACGCGTCACAGAACCTCGTACAAATAGCCCTTCACAGTCGATATCTTCTCCTACAACGACCTCGATACCAATAGATAGTCAGGATCATCTGATAGAGGTGCCGGAGAAGAGATGGTGGACAGACTGGTTGTGCGGTTGTAGTGAGGGTCCAGATAGAGGCGGAGATCATCAGGTATATTATTTCGCATTATTTGGTCTTGCGGCAAGCAATGACTTACTTGGCATCTTCCAAGGCCGGTCGAACAAACCCATTTGCTTGAATGCGATATCGAGACTAGGTCAATTCCATAAACTCCTTGCGTATATACACACCTGAAACGGACTGCTCTACCATAATGTAGCGATTACTGGCTTTAGCCCATAGTATTGTTCATCATTTCTTGTTTATCCCGTCATTCTTTCGGACTTGCCATTCGTTGCTAGGTTGGGTATACTGTAAGATAGAAAGTTTGCACTACCACAGACGACTCTGAAAAAGGGTCAGGTGCGTTTATACTAGTCAATAAATCGTTCCAGCGTTTTTGTTTTTGTCTATCCAGAAAGGCGTTCTAAAAGAGATTCTGAGCTCCATACGTCTCCGATCCTTTCGTAAGTTCCTGTATGTAAGAACTCCATTCATCTTGCCTATGAAACAGACTGATGAATAATAATGTTCTTCTCAGGATCATAAAACGAATCATTCTCACTGGAACAGTGTAGGCACAGCAGACATGAGGTTTTCTGCGGCATACATTTCGAGCCAATTGCCAATCTCAAAATTTGAGGGATCCATGATTGTGTCAATAGGTTGCCCTATACTCATGCTATGGACTGAGGCATCGGCGAAGGAAGGCACATGTTCAGGCTGTAGTGTGTTGGTCGTGTTGCTGAAACCATTACCAAATGTCATCTCTTCACACTTCGTTACGTCCAGAGGATGTACTGGAGACCTATGTGTAGGACTGTGCGGTGTTTGTGAAAAGGGCGTGACGACAGGAGGAGTTAATCCATCAGACTCGCTAGAAGCGGATGCCTTTTGAACAAACTCAGTACGCTGTCTGGATGTTACAGGGTGTTGTGGTTGCTGATCGGCCGGATGGTTGTGCTGGTGTGGTGCTTGCTCATCTGGTTCTGATTTGGTGGGAGCAGCAGTCTTTGAGGGTGTTTGAGGATCACGAGGCTGAGTTGCATGAGCACCAGGCTTGGGAAATTTATTTATGTGGAAAAGGAACTGGTCGAAGTTGTCAGCACCCGATAGCTGGTTAAGCATTACCCTGACAATATTGACAATGAGTTATGATGATGCTCGGATCAGAAGATATCGTTACCTAATTCTAGCAGCCGAATGCCATCTAAATGATGGGTCAGAAGCCGTGCAACAGGGGACAGAGGATACCCCGAACCTTCTTTCGAAAACCTTCAAAACCATAATGAGCTTATCCAGATCTTCCATGTTTTCTGTATGGTCAACGGCGCATCCAGTAAGGTTTGGACACCATTTGTTGAGCAAAAGCACGACCCCGGAAGTAAATATCGGTAACTAAGGGAGTTCATCAACAGCTGGTATTAGCGCAGACCTCGGATAGAAAAGGCTCACCGCCAATGAACCTGTGATTGCATCGTATCTCGTATGCATGACTTCAATTAACTTGCTGCACTGCCGGGCAGCGTTGGTGCAAATAACCAAGGAGGGGAATTCCGACGACGAAGCCGACGCCGAAACCTTCCGAGCGGAAGTAATAAATGGTCTATGGACAAGGATTTGTATATGGTAGTAATGTGCGTAAAGATGCCCTGATTGTCTCGCAAATATCGAATCTTCACGATTAGGATCCCATTTTACTGAAAATAAAATAATCGTAAAGACAATATCGACAAGGCGACAATTTTTTACAACACTTACAATGAGCGGGAACTTCATCAATCCACTTGTTTAAAGCGGAATCCATTTCAATCACCATGTTCTTTGTTTTCTCGGCGCCTAGAATATTCATAACAACTTTGGCCTTATTAGTTGAATACTGCAAAGTTTCAATTAATAGATCAGAAGCATTTATATCTAAGCAACCCACTAGTGTTTTTAAAACACACCCGAGTACGTGAATCTGCTTCAGATATGCGATAAAATAAGACAAAGCAGAGGGTTTCCCTGGTGGTTGTCGAAATGCCTTGGTCGGATCAGGGTGCGACCAATATTCATCGTCACAGTCGATAGGGAGATCAAGATCAAAGCTGTTCCCGTCTTGAATCAGCCGGTTTCAACAAAATACAGTAGTTAGTCCTCACTCTTCCTCTCGTATCATACAAGGTCGTCCTAAGCCACAGCTCAAATGGCGTTCCATTACAAACAGAGACCTGAAGTTGACCGTCAATCACCGTAATCAGGTCAGTTAACTTTATTTTATTACCAGAGTGAGCGTTTCCATAATTCGCTTTCACGATCTGGTTTTGAGCCATATGTCTTCCGTCGATGAGCTCCGGCATCTTGACAAAGCCTGATCCCAACGCCAGTGAGCAGCCAAGCAGATTCTGGGGGAGCGAAACCCAATAGATACTTCGACGACAACTAGGAAGCAAAAGTGAAAAACATGCCAGCAGACTAAGAGCGGTGGTAATTTACAACGAGTAACTGAACCTCAGACAGCTTTGCTGGGCGCACGATTGATCGGCGATGGTCGTGGACCTGGTGAAACCAGAACGACGCAGAATTTTGGTGCACCCTCTCGGAGTTGGGTGACGAGTCTGTCAAGTGCATAGCTGCGAGGGCGCAAACTACCAGAAGAACGGCCCCGAATCCTTCCTCGCGTAAATGTAGCCCATCAGAAATTCCCTGCTCAAAGGAGGGACGATGGAGTACGGGTAGATATACGTTGGAGTGCTCGAAATACGTGTCCACGAGGCACGAGAGTAACTCGGGCTCAGGGTATTTGTAATCAGGCTTGATATCCATATCTAAACACTAAGATTTTTTCAGCGAGCCTGAATCCGCAGCGAGATATGAAACTCACAGGAGACAAATGAAAATATTGGGGACGCGTTTCACCGAGTTTCTTGAAGTACATCCGCTCCATGTTTTTCACGTTTTCACTACCTGATCCCTCATATATCAAACCGATTGCTGTGCGAAACAATCCAACGCCAGAAGATTTGCCAAGGAACGCCGCCTTGCCTGGAGGCCCGTCTGTATCTTCCCGTGGGTTCAAGAAATCTACCATGGCATATTCGTAATCACTGGTTTCCGCGTCTTCATCTGTCTGGCTCAACTCGGGAGCGTCCGACTTAATCTCGGTCGAGTTTGCCATCATGGTCAACTGCCCTTTGGGTTCTTGTTTGCCGAGTTTGCTCAGCTCCTTTGCTATGTCAATATTTGGACAGCGCTAAATAGAGAGTTGGCTTCCCATCGCCTCCTGCATTCTTCCAATAAACTTACCTCGCGCAACAGTTTCTCCACTGCGTTCAATCTGGTTTGAAGAATGGCCACATATCTAAAATTGAAGCGTCATAGCTTAGCTCATATATGTGTAGGATATCGTACTCTTTGGAAGATCCACGACCCTGCGGTTCTGATCTTTAGTTGGAGCAAGAAAAGAGATAGGACTCTATTTACCCTCGACAACCTTGCGTAAACGCAATCTTTATCCCATGCAATACATGCTGAACAACGGTTACCAGGCATGGCCGAGCCATCGCCTTAACCAAGATTACCTGACTTTCGCTCAGACTGAATAACCAAGTAATAACTCACAGCGCACTTTCTTCTCTCTACAGCTATTGCAAGCAATAGCAACCCTACGAAACTGTTCCTTTGTTTGGTTCGAGTCACCCATTGTCTTATTTAAGAGACGGTGAAGATGATTTTTGGACGTGAGAAGTCGGCCAGGTGACGGTTCCGAACGAGGGTAGGTACGAAAAATGGAATTGCTTGAATGACTATCATGTATTTATGAACAGCCTCATCCGATCTCCGTCAAGGGCGTGCGGCTACTTGAACAATTGTCTCGGCTAAGGCTAGCCGGCAGTCTCCTGAGCTTACAAGAACTTGCAGTCCAACAAACTTATGATACTACTTTACAGTACGAGGTCTCCTCGGAACTTGATATGAGAGCAGAAGGCAATCATTGACCTGTTCCAAAGAGGATATCGATGCGGTATGTTCGGCCCCCCGGTGCTCCTGCGCTGGCAGATAAAAAGTCCTTTAACCAATAATGCTGGTTCACACGATGTGGAAAAACAGTATAGAGGGAGGAAGCTCATCTCAAGCGTACACATCGCCGTAGTCTTCGCAAGCTCCGCAACACAGTCTAGACTTTGAAGACTCAGATCATCGATATTCGGAATTTCCGTAAGCGGTGTCAATGTTCTATTTCAAATAAAATCGGATGAAGTAGTACAAATAAATCGAGGGGTTATGAAGGCGAGATACATAAATATGTGCACTCATACGAGAACACAGATGTGCGGCAGATCGAGACGTAGTGCGGTCTCCAAGGCTGGATGTGATTTGTAGCTCAGGCTAGGGAACGCTGTGAGTAAGATAATATGATCAACCTGTTTATCACCGCCTCCCTGCCATATCAAATTCAGTGTTCCGTCTAGCCTTACAATCTCGAGAAGTGTAACGTCGAATCTCATTGTGAACTGAAATAAAGCACATACCTTCTCAGACTTCGCCGCATCGTGATGCCCTAGCACCGCTTTCGACTTCTCCATATTCTTTTTCAGAGACAGCCACCGCGACGGTACCACAACTATCACTTTCAACCCGTGGTTCCGGATCAGAAACCTGAAGAATACTTGGCGTCTCCCAGTGAGGTAAATCCAGTTGAACCGACTTCTTGGAAGTCCAGGTGCGCGTGAACGAAAGAGTGCGAGAATGAATCGTCTGTCCAAAAGAGGAACACGGAACTGACAGCCCATCTGCAAAACTTGAATCAAATTGAGATATAGGTGCCTTGTTCGAATGCTTACGAGCGACAATCGATCCTAGTACAACGAATGAGACGATAGTCTGTAAGGTAGCAGCCAAAAGTTCTTGCTGATTCTCAGGTGGATTATGAGGTTTAGGCAATCGACCCAATGCCATTGTGGAGACAAAAATTGCGCTAACGCCCATCTTTACGAATGCTCAAGAATTGAACATTCAGAAGACAGCTGAGAGTTTCTCACCGGTCCTGCAATCGCAAGGGAGTGAGCGAGTTAGCGATAATTTCACCGAAAAGTTCACACCGCTCACCAAAATGTCCAGAAAACAAAGCCGCCCTCCAAGAGGATATTTCTGGTACCCACTTGAACAAAAGTAACAATACCGGAATCCTCCTCACTACCAATATGCACAAAAACAAAACGAGAAGTCGCCAAAAAGTGATACCGAGGTTGGGGCCGCTGAAAGCATCGAACGGAAACCATGCACCAATGTACATAAAGCAGCCACAGTTGAGAATTAGGTCTATCACGGTGGGAAAGACTTCATTCTCTGTCTCCTGTTTGAAATTACCATCCCATGCTATAGCACAGCCTAGTAGGAAGTGAGCTTGGGTCACTTGCTGAGGATGTCCTAGACATCCGCACCTGCTGCATATGCAGCTAGAAGATCATCGCTGCCGATAGTGCTAACCACGCCAATAGTGAAGATGGAGAGCGTCAAGTACTGAGCAGCGTAGGACTCGCGACTGATAAATTCCTTGCGTTTTGCGACTCGCATTAGTTTGCTGAAACTGAAACCTACCCGTCCGAAAAGTCAAGTACAAGAGTCGAGGCCATATAATTTGTACATACCAATGAGGCCACCTAGGAAAGTACCCAGCATAACCTCGTCTGTCGTATGGAGTTCGTGTGTAAATCAAATCGGTAGAATAGCATGCACTCACATAAACAACCAATAAGAAGCCATTTGCCAATAGCTGCTCTAGCAGAGCTTTCTATAGTCAAGTATATGGATATGCTGAGAAATGGGTACGCGAGACCATCATTTGCAGCTGACTCCGCAGCTAAGATGTGCCGTAGCTCGACCGGTACTTTTTTTGCAGCAAAAGTTCCGCCTACAAAGAACAAATCAGACTGCGTTTAACATTGACGGTGTTACGATGAACGCACCCAGGACTGCAGCACAGATGATAGGATCAGTAGGTGTAAGACATGCAGAGATTACGAGTGACGAAATCAAGTCCAGACTAGGAAATAATCCGTGGATGATAGCTGTGAAAGTTGTACCATCAATATGGGAACAGCGGTCGAGAGCGGGCATACCTGCAACAACAATCCATCCGAATGCCATAGTAGGAACTACCATGACTAGAAGGCCTTTGGCATGATTCGCCATATACTTTTCCGGTAGCTCAACACCAATTGTAAATAAACCGGTTGCCAATACCACTCGCAGGATTTCGAGGGTTACGACGGAATTATCCGATCCCCATGTCCTTGGATTGAAAATATTTGCGCAATGAGGGCCCACGATTATGCCGAATGCTGTCCCAAGCACAACCTCGTTGATGTAGAGCTAATAGCATAGCGAAGTCGTGAGGAAGCGAGAACAATGAAATATCGACGCATGCTATGCCTTTTCTTTTGCGACAACTAAAATCATAGTGTACTGTGTTGACAAAAGCCTCGTCATTAACAATACATAAGCGGAAGACAGGGAAAATGAGTGTTCTCTCGAGATGATGTCCTAAAATTGGAATTCAACTCACAGCTACCGCGAAACCTCCAACCACTATATACGCCAGACCTGGCGCAGATGTCTAGAAAGACGGGATTCATGACCTGAAGCAATATTTCGACAGTGCACGAACTTGCAACACTGGATCTATTCCCATGTTCTGTTAGCGATCTTCAGTGCGATTTTCTGCTGTTATAATGAGCACAGGAGGGTGGGGGTTGTAAAGATGAGTAAGTGCATATAAAACGAGAGCATGTCGGTTTAAATGCAGGACACCCAATGGATATTTGTCAGTTCGGCTAGTTGGGTGCGGGAGATGATACTTCATTGAACCTTATGTGGTAACGCACACTACAGTATGTGTGGAGTCTGGTGTTCCGACCATATCCTTGCCCCTAAGAATGCGAATAAGTGAATTACCACATTTACTGCACTGCACTAACCTCTGCTATCAAATTAGAGGACTCCGCAAGTCGCCGGTAAGCAATGTGATAAAGGGAACGGAACTGTGTTGCTCTTTACATATGAAAAAGTTTGGTTAATGAGGAGCCTGCAGGGCGCTCATAACACTTATTATCAGAGCTGTACTGATTTAATAAAGAGGACACTTACTATGTCACTCCTTTGTTGTACCGAAGCCTTTATGGCACATCATACTGTATTTCATCTGACTATTGGCAGGATGATTATAGCCATAACACTAGAGAGATGGTTGCGAGTTGGAGATTTTTTTTGTCCCGTAGTAAGAGTTTACGGCACAGATCTACCCGATCAGGGCCCTTGCCTGATGGAAACTGTGCTACTAGTACCGGTCGATGACTAGGACTAGTCATAGCAGGTCAAGGTCAAGCTTTTACTTGACGTTGGCGTGGCGTACGCTTGTGTTAGCCACCGTAACGTTACCTGTATAATAATTAATGTATCCATCTGCTGAAGTGGAGGATAATCGAAACCCCACGACATTTGGAACCTCTGGAACTCGCCGTCAGTCACTTGACTTTTCTGTTTGGGTCACTGACTGCGAAATGCTTGGGATGTCTCGCAGGACCATGGTCATTAACTGAGGACATGTGCAGAACGCGTTGAAGTCGACCCCCCGCGCCTTGTTAAGACTCCTAGTTCAAACTTGAACGTGGATGTTTATGAAGGACACGCACCAGCAACACGATCACTGGCAACAACGCAGTTTCCGAGCGTGTCCGTGGACCTTACAAACTACGTATCTGGAAGGGGATTCGCGTCTGTAAAAATGATGGTGGGTACCGAATCAATATTCAATGGTCGGGGTTGAGACTAGCAAAAGTCGGTTTCAGCTCTAGAGTCTGGTCTGTACTATAGATGGGCTGCGGAAAGTCACCCACTGCCGACGCTTGGGCCGAGACCCTGGAAGACGACAGTTGTGATCTAACCACATAGCATCGTTCTGAGCGTTGACGTTTCTTACTTGATTTGCCAAGCCAGTGGTGTTTGAACGGCGGCCTCTCAAACAACGTTCCCGACTCTCAGATCTCAGGCCACAAGGGAGGAGCTTATCTCTCCGGCGAGTCGGCTATTCCTTTGATTTCACAGAAAAAGTATATTAAGCGCACGAAATATTCAATAGTGCGATAAGAAATTTGGAGTCAAAATGTATTGATAACAACAAATACATAATCCTTATCTAACGGCATCTGCTTAATAAGTGATTGATATTGATAGCAGCTTCTCATGCGTTATCGATTGTCTTGAAGACTTGAACGAGAAAGTGTCTCAACATGGCAGAATCCTTCCGTTGTATGGCGACTCGGATCGCACTAACATTCAAGACCGTGACAGCGGCCCGGGAGACGTGACTTCTAATTCCTATTTCTCACTTGAGCTTTAAGTTGCACGACGTGACTTCTTTATTTGTAAGCCTTTGGTGCCGAAGCTACGACATATACAGACACTGTGATCGTACATATATAGACCTCAGCTGGCGCCCGCTTCACTCCAAACGTTTGAAGAAAAAGATCTTCCCCTTTTCCATGACAATAGCTAGTATACAACTGGCAGCTTTCACGACCCTTTACTCTCGCCCCACCACACCGAGCTTTTAGACTACTCTCGCCTATCTCAATTCTACACCATTACTTCAACGACATGAATATAGTTCTGTTGCAAGTCCGTGTGCTATCGAAACATCGCTTCAGTTCACAAACTCGCCGTTTTCCAGGTATCTGCGCCAGAATTAGCATATATAGTGGTTGGAGGTTTTGTCGTAGCGGTGAGTCAAAGCAACCACATCGTCTCAAGAGGTCGCCTATTTGCACCGTCTTTTATTTGTATGTTTGGCGCCAACGAATCCTAATCATAAAAACTTTTTTTTCATCACGCAGTTCAGCATGTTCTCGCTTCTTGTGAAAGAGAAGGTTTTAGTATACTTCAATATTTCACCATTCCTACTTCCTCACGAGCTCGCTCTGTCATTAGTTCTATATCAACGAGGTAGTGCTTGGGACAGCATTCGGTATAATCATGGGCCCTCATTGCGCAAATATTTTCAACCCAAGAACGTGGGGATCTGATAATTCTGCTGTAACTCTCGAAATAATGCGAGTCGTATTGGCCACTGGCCTATTTGCTATCGGCGTCGAACTACCAGAATCCTACATGGCAAAGCATGCCAAAGGCCTTCTAGTCATGGTAGTTCCCACTATGGCATTTGGATGGGTTGTCGTTGCAGGTATGTCCACTCTTGACTCCTATCCCCATATATTATCTAACGGTTCAACTTTCACAGCTATCATCCACGGCTTGTTTCCCAATCTGGGCTTTATCTCTGCGCTGGCAATCTCTGCCTGCCTTACACCCACAGACCCTATCATTTGTGCTGCAATCGTCGGTACGCCTATGACATCACTGCCAACATCAAAGCGCAATCTGATTTAGCCCTAGGTGGAAAATTTGCTGTCAAGAATGTGCCTGTCAATCTGCGGCGCATATTGGCTGCAGAATCGGCTGCAAATGACGGTCTCGCGTACCCTTTTCTCAGCATATCCATATATTTGACTGTGGAAAGCTCCGCTCGAGTGGCCATTGGCAAGTGGTTTCTTATTGGTTGGCTATGTAAGCACATGTAATGTTGTTCAATGGTCTATATGTAACCTATGCGTGCAGACCAGGTTATATTAGGTATTATCTTGGGTGGCCTACTTGGTATGTGCAAACCTTATGATCCGACCGTCAAATTTTTACCTTCAGATGGATAGGTTTTTGTTTTAGCAAACTGATGCGGTTCTCCAACCGCAAGGGATTTATCGATCGCGAATCTTACGTAGCTCAATACTTAGCACTATCCATCTTCACTATTGGCGTGACTAGTGCCATCGGCAGCGACGATCTTCTAGCCTCGTTTGCAGCAGGTGTGCATGATTCTAGGACACACACGAATATTCCGCTAATATCTTTTAGGTGTTGCCATATCCTGGGATGGTCATTTCAATGAACAGACCGAGAATGATGTCTTCTCCTCCGTGATAGACCTTGTTCTCAACTGTGGTTGCTTTATATACATCGGTGCATGGCTTCCATTCGATGCTTTCAACAGTCCTGAGTTGGGTATCAATATTTGGCGTCTTGTAGTTCTCGTTTTGTGCATTCT
Source organism: Sarcodon aspratus (assembly GCA_003313825.1). Classification (NCBI taxonomy): domain Eukaryota; kingdom Fungi; phylum Basidiomycota; class Agaricomycetes; order Thelephorales; family Thelephoraceae; genus Sarcodon; species Sarcodon aspratus. The sequence goes on from QLOR01000845.1 coordinate 27,437, forward strand.
GGTGGTGAGGAGGATCCCTGCATTGCTACTTCTCTTCAGGTGGGTGCCGGAGATAACTTCTTGGAAGGAAGCACTGTTTTCTGGTCATTTCGGTGAGTGATCTGAAGTTTCCACGGAAAGTTCGCCTAACTCGACCATTCCTTGTGATTACAGGACCTGTAAGAATCTCATAGCATTTTTGAAATTACTCAATTCTTACATGCTCATCTAGATGGGCGTCGGTGCTATGTTTATTTCCACGTTGGCATTGAGTCGGTTGCCTAAACCTCATAATCCACCCGAAAATCAGGCAGAACTTCTGGCTGCGACCTTACAAATCATAGTTTCGTTCGTCGTGCTAGGATCGATCGTCACTCGTGAGTTCTCAAAAATGGAATCAATATCCCAGGTTGACAAAAGTTTCTCAGATGGGCTTTCAATCCCTTTTTTTTCGTTCGGGCGCAGAATCCACACTCGTACTGTATCGTTGTCGCGAACCTGGACTTCCAGACAACCCGTTCAACCGGATTGGCTTCTCTGGGCGAGGCGTGCTCCTGGTCCAATTGCTGGTAGTGAATCTCAGGTTGATAGTGTAGGTGTTAGTACCGCTACCGTGATTGCTCCCATCAAAGAAGAAGATGAGGATCCTTATCCAGAGTCCAGAGTTGCAGAATTGTATTCAGATAGTTATAACGTGACGGGGCCAAACATGGTATGTGCTTGGTTTCTATTCATGTGATTTCTGATTCCAATTTATATATAGACTGTTAGGGTTAGGCAAGACGTAGTTGATGAAGCTGACGTTGCAGAAGAAAGGCGACAAATTATGGACCCCGCTCAAAATAGTGGCTATATCACACCACCCTTGGGGGAGAGTAGTGCGTCTAAATACGTTCGCTTCCCTTTGGACCAATAGCACACAAATATGTTCTCGTGCATGAACTCGTATCTGTGTATCTTTCCTCTGTCCATGTCTAGTCCAAGATTTTCTTACCGTTTGCTGCGAATCATAATAATATTACCGCTACAACATTATAGCTGTTCATCTCTTCGGGATCCACAAACTGGCCGGTAGCACCACACTATACAACTCTGCCTGCTTCGTTTGTCAACACCCGTCAACCATCCGAGTCGTGCCCTCGCCGCCATTGATGATATGCATTTGATGAATGAACGTTTGAACGTTGAACTCTCCTCTCCCATCCAAGTCCCTGCACGTTCGAAGTGCCCACCAACAGATCATCCAGTGCAACTACTAGGATTCCGTCTACACCTTTTGGCAATACTCATAAATCATTGTATTCTCAGCACTGTCACTACTTCCGACTGCTGTGCATTCTTATATATGTTATCGCAACCTGGGCCGCCAATTTTCTTTTGAAACAGCACAACTAGTGGCTACATTTGGCCCGGAGCGAACAAACTCAGATCGGACTGTTGAGGGCAACAACAATAGCACGGCATTGACGGCGGTTTTCGACAAGGTCAACGTCGTTCATGTTGAGCGTGTGGTCACTCTGTAAATTTCATCTTCATAAATCCATAAATTCTTGTCCTATGTACGGTTTGCTTTTGTTACAAAATCCTTGTCGAAGGGTTAAAGGTCTGATATTCGTTACTGAGATTCTCTTCAGATATTCAAGCAAGAAAGAGCAGCGGACTGCGGTACAAGACTGAAGGGATTAGTAGAATCTTTCATTATACTTTCGTAACCTTATAGAGATCAAAGGTTTGTAACGTTCTCTTGTTCACGGGAAGTGATTCGCCTCCATCCGAGTCGTGACGCCAAGCCAACTTTTCGATGGAAACACTTTGTGATTGGGTTGAGTGGTGAATATTTGAATCTTTGGACCATGGGAGTCTTGAGGCTTTCTGACAGGATCAGCCAGAGTCTCTTTTCACGCTGGCACTTTATGCGAAGTCAGCCATGGCCAGTGCCAGTGAGACAGAGAGTTCGCGAGGATTCCTTTTTCGGTAGTCACATCAGGTAGTCACATCAATTGAATGGGAATCTCTGGCAGCACCCTGAGACAGTCCATATCTTAGTTTCTGCGCTCTCGAGCTCAAGCCCATCACCAGTAGCGGCTAGCACGATTTTAGGGAGCTCCAATAACTCCCCACATCAGTCTCTCAGTCCCACATCTATAGTTTGACCGATCTCATGACATCACCTGCACGCAGGCACTCTCACGACTATACAGAAGGGGCTACACCGGAAGACATCGAGCACGCTCTGCTAAACAGTCGTCGATCTCGCAGGGCTTCTCAACTCAGCACGCCGTACGGATTGGACGGTGATGGGGTCGTGTTCGATGGACCAGGTCATGTAGGAATACCAAGTAGTGTCTCGCGAATGTCTCAACGTGAGGGTGGCAGG
>QLOR01000855.1:0-12484 GCA_003313825.1 Sarcodon aspratus
TTCCATCGAATCTGTTCAACAATTCGTTGATCGAATGAAATCCATTCAGGCTCTCGCAACAACCTCCCTTCAGAAAGCAAAGGATGCGATGAAGAAACGTTATGACTCCCACGTCAAGGATCCTATTCCCTTCGTCCCAGGAGATAATGTCTGGCTAGAAGCTACTAATATCAAAACTCTTCGACCTATGAAGAAACTTGATCATAAACGTCTTGGTCCTTTCTCTATAATCGAGAAGGTTGGAGAAGCAGCCTATAAATTAGACCTCCCCCCTCAATGGCGACATCACCCCACTTTCCACGAAACACTCCTCACTCCTTACACTCCACCGTCCTTCCCGAATCAAGCATTACCTCGCCCTCCCCCTGACATTGATGACGAAGGACATCCAGTCTATGAAGTTGAATCGATCCTTGATTCTAAACGATCAGGACGAGGATTCCGTTATCTCGTCAAATGGAAAGGATATCCACATTCTGAGAATAGTTGGGAGCCTACAGCGAATCTCTCTGGAGCTCAAGAATTACTTGTCGCCTGGAAATCTACTCATCCCTGATTTTCGGGACGAAAATCTTAAAGAGGGGATAATGTTAGAATCCCTTTTTTCCTTTCTTTCTTTCTTTTCTTTTCTTTTTCTTTTCCCCTTTTTCCTTATCTTATCTTATCTTGCCGAGTTACAGAGAAGCCGGCCGACATGCCGAAGTAGGGATATCTCTGTTGCAGATTCTCTCACAGTCTGCTTCTCTCCGTTTCTATCAGATTCCATGAACTTCTATTTTACTAAGCTTTCTCACATGACATAGTTAATGAGTCAGCAGTTCTCAACAGTATATAAGACCTCATGTATTCAATAGTTTCCCCTTAACTTCGAATTGGTTTCTCTCTCCACTCTCATAACCTGGCCATAAGATATAATATTCCTGAGGAACATTATATCTTCGTCTAGTCCTTGGATTCCTAACAACTCGAGTGTTACTAGTAGAATCTAACTTAGTTCTACCACTTTCTACTCATCCAACTCTTCCTCCTTGTCGGTTGCCAGGTCCTGATTCTTCCATGGATTTCCTGTCACTGGATCAGTGACCATTGTGAAGGGATTGAAATTGACCTTTTAAGAGGCTGATAGCATGCTCTAAGTAGACATATATGTAGGAAATATTGTAATTGAAGGTTTTCTGGTTCTGAAAAAGCTGATCATAGATTAGCTTCTTGAATGGTGCAATACATTGAATACACCATGTGGTGGCTAAATATGCTGAATCAGCCTAGACCCACTCATCCTTCTGAAAAATAGTCTCATGTTTGATATAAAGGTGAGTGTTACAGAAGGTGGTTGAATTGTGTACACTGCTGGTATGTCCAACAACATAGTTGATGAATAGTAGATTGTGCAGCATCAACACTAGCTGTATCAGAATATCAATTATGGAAGAATAAAGAGAAAATCAGCAGCCACATATCTGTGTATTGATCAAGTATCTTGAAGATTTATCATAGTAACCTTTACTGAAAAATCCTGGTTTTTGGAAAAGGTTGGTGGTTGTCCCATCAACAGACAAATAACCATCCCTCCAACTATCACAAACTTGTGAGACAGAGAAATGCTTTGCCTTCTCCTTCTCCTTGAAACTCAGCAAATAGACAGGTTTATCATGATATGCTAGAAGTGCCATAGCAACATGCTTAGTACAGTTCTTGACTGTCCCAGATGATACACCAGCCCATTCTCCAACATTGTTGAATAATGCTACATTTCTGTAGTAACCAAAGCAATTGAGTGTGATTGCAAGTTATGTGGAAACATTGATCTGCACATTGTTGCTATTGTTTTTGAATATGGGATGGTCCTAGATAAGATTTAAGATCTTATCAAAGGTTTCTGGGTTAACATGGACTCTACAGCAGCACATGTCAATATTGTTTTCTCATGCCCATGCAAGAGGATCTAGTTGTAAGTGATGAGGGATAGGATTTCAGGGAGTCAAATACTGTTGCTGGAGAATCTGATCACATAGATTTTCTTGATATCTTGTAAGGATTTTGAAGGATTTGAGTTCATCTGATAGAGCCAGTTCAGTTGAATCTTCAGATCCAGATCTATACTGATCTGATGACATAGACATCAAGGAGACAGGAGAAAGTGAAAGGACTATTGAAAGTGGGCTACTAGGATTGTTGAATGAGTCTTGGGATTGAGGTTTGGCCACTGAGTCAGAGGGTTCATCATTCAGTTCAAGATCAATGTGATCCATCAGCATTCGCTCAATTCCCTTTAATAGGCAATAAAGGTATGTGAAGTCACAATGAAGTCCCAAAAGTGCAGATAAAGTTACACTTTCCAAAGTTAGGTTGGTTTCTCCACAAAGTGATTTTCAAATTATTGACCAAAGTCATTTTCAAAGTATAAAAGGAGTTATCATATAGATCATTTCTATGTCAATCTGGTATACTTTTACATAAAATATTCTGAAGTTTTATCAAAGTGTGCAAAGTCAAAAAAAAGGAATTTGGTCTTTTGCTGATGTCTGCATCATTGAGGATGTATTCAAGCACCTGAGCATGTGCTTTGTCGCAGGAGAGATCCAGGTCATCAAGTAGTTGTTGGTGTTTCAAGAGGCTTCAAGTTTGTAGTCAAATTAGGATATAAGTTTATTAATTTCATTACATTGTGGTTTGTTTGATGGTTTTAATATAGAACTAAAACCAAGAATCAGGATGTCTTGGTCCTCTCAGCCAGAGACTTGTCCTTTGTTTGTATGGGGTTCTAATGGGTTTTTAAACAAATAAACTTTTATACCTATCCTTCTATGAACATATTCCAATAAAGAGTAAGAGGTGAGGATGGATAATAAATGCTAACTATCAAAGTTAGGTTGAGTTTGCACTATATAAGTGCTGTTGATGATGATAAATGAGGTACACTAACTATTGTAGTTAGGTCAAAATGCACTATACAAGTGCTACTGCTGATGATAAATAAAGAACACTAACTGTTGCAGTTAGGTCAAGAAGCACTATATAAGTGCTTGAATAAATGACTGCTAGCTGCTGGTGACTGTGAATGTTCTTTTTATCTGACAAGGAACTTTGCCTTGGAGAGAGAAAAAAGAGGGAAAAACAAACTCTGTATTTTAGTGTAAATTCTACCTGCTTTTATATAAGTAGCTAGGGTTGCTTTATAAGCCCTTTCTGAGCTTACTCAGCCTATTATTAATCTAGTTTGTCATCCTAGGAGAACTTTTATTGTTCTCTCCATTCTATATGACTCATAAAAAGGTCTCATAATGAATTTGCTTGGTAAGCTGACTCATCACAATAAACTTTTAATTTGTCTCCATTTCTCCCCATCATTCCAGGTACAAGTGCTAAATTTAGCTCTTAAACAATAAACTTGCAAGATACCTCCATTCTTCTTCACAATTCCAGACATAAGTGCTGTATTGTTACTTTTGGTCAGTTGTTTGAATGTTCTTAAAGAGATGTGTAAAGTTTCCAGATGATTAGAAGTTCACAAGACACAAATAAAAAGGTATTAAAAGAAGATTCTTGCTAAAACAAAGATGAAATAAGGGTAGGGTTTCTCTTGCAAGAAGGTACTTTCTCTTTTGAGATGCATAGATTCCATATAAAAGAGAGACATAGGTCTCTTTTAGCTTGTAAGCAATGGCTACCAGACTAAACAAAAGCACTTTGTACTTGATAGAAGAAACATAAATTCATAGATTATAAACTAGGGAAAGGCATATGTCTTTCTACAAATTCTGCTTTACACAGCCTAGTAGAATTTGTGAAGATGAGATGGACTTTCATGATGTGTTTCAACTACAAATTTTTGTAGTACATCAATGCTTCAGCCTTCAACTCACCTTTTATCCTTTCTCTCTTATTCCTACTTTACTCTCCCTTGTTTCACCTTTTAGGATTATAGTTACCAATTACTATAAATAGGACAGTAGCTACTGCTGTAACTTTAGAGTTGAAATCCTATTATCTTCACTCAATCTTGTGTGGTCCTTGAAGCCTTCCTCCTATCCATACCTCCCCCTATCAAGTCAGCCTTCAAGACAGAGCATAACACCACTAGATCATGTAATCAATTTGGAAATACATTGAGACATGATCCAGCATGGGACACTAGCTCATGTTGATGATGTGAATTGTTGCAATTGTGTTGCTGTAGCCTGTAAAAGTATGTATGGAAAGAACTATACAGTAAATAGTATAGTAGTAGAAAATTTACTGAAAAAAGATTTCCTGGTTCCAGTAGCAGTATGTATTCATTTTTTGCTTTTTGTAGACATGTCAGATGATAGATTTAATCTCTTCAGAACACATTTTCAAGCAAACTAGTACAGTTTGGATTCTGCCTATTCTCTATGCTTGTTGTAGACCTTATGTATGAGTTTGAGCTTGGCATCTAGAAGGCCATCTTCATCCATCTCCTGTGCATTGTCAACTGCCAGGATGAAGCTCTAAAATATGAATTAGACTAACAGCAAGCCTGGTTTATCTCTCAAGAAGCTAGAATGCTGATAGTCTATATTAGATTTTGGAAAATACCTTCTTTTAGACTAATGGGATACAAAAAATAACAACAAGTTGAGCAGAATTGAAGAAGATGACTGCTCATGATTATGAGGACATATTGTAGGTGAGTCTGTCTTTCAATTGATTTAGCATAGCTTATTTGTTGATACAGTGTGCAATCCCTGTTTTTGATGGTCTTCTCCTAGAACCACGTAATATGCATGTTCTGAAACTGAGCTTTCATTTGACATACTAGTATGCCCTTGCCAAGCTCCACATGCACACAGACACCACTTTGGATGTATTTTCCAGGATAACTACATCTCTTGGTGACAGCCTCTATGAATTTGAGGATAAGACTTGTGGTGTTTTTCAAACTCAGGAACTAGAATGAGAATGGGCTGCTCAATAGCAGCTTCAGGAGAAGAATGCAGCCAAGGGTAATACAGTTAATAGTAGAGCAAGGCTGCTTCTTATAGTACCCAATAACACTGCATGGAAACCAAAATGTTTCAATCTGAAGACCTACAAATACTATGCACTTGTTGAAGTTAGTGACTTGACAGCTACTAGACATAGTGGACCAGCTGTCTAAGATGTTCATCTGTAAGCTACTAACTAGAATGCATAGGTTCTAACCTTGTTGATGTATCTTTTTATTTCACTTTTTCATAGACTTTCTTTTGATGATTTTGACCAATATTCTATATACATTATAACATTATTTATGCTTTCTAACTGCCAGAATATTTACAAGATTTATAGAATTTTTCCTGATTTTATATTGACATGTTTACTTCTTTTGGTAGTTGTAGCTGATATACTGTATAGTTGAAATTTTTGCCCCACTAGGACACAGGTTAGAGCCAATTCTCTATATTCTCTTACTCTGAACTGCAGATACTATGTATTTTATCTCTGGATCGATATATAGTCTCTTACTCTGAACTATAGTGATTCCCTAGTTTGATTATCAAGCCAGATACCACATTTTTGAGGTTTTACAATACTCAGTGACTATATCTCCACTATCTGACATAGTAGACTAGCTGTCTAAAAATTCTTATTCAATTACAATGGGGACTTCATTGTCATTGTAGTTCAATGCACAGCCACTATCAGATATCTCTCTATATGTCAGTTTGTTATTGCATAAGTCACCAAATTCTATTGATTGTTTGGTGTTTTCATTGAATCCACCATATCTAGGGGTTGGTGCTGGCTCCTGTTCATTCACCCACTATGTATTCTCCAAGTTCTTTTTCTTTTCAAGCTGTCATTATCAAATCTCCATCTTCTTCAAGTCTTCATTGAATCTGTGGTCTATACAATCTATATTTGTTGTTCCTAGTGTGGGCAAATAACTTTTATTGTTTTATGAGGTACACATGTCCATTGTACTCTATCTGGGTTCAAAAACAACATTTATCACATTAGAAAATGGGTGAATCTCTTATTTTGTTCTTATTTGGGCTTATTTTGTCTTATTTACAACTTTCACACAATACAAGACAAAGCTGAGCTAGGAACTGTCAATAATACACTTGAAGTCTTATAATCTAACATTTTCTTCTGTATTACTTTTGGTTCCTTATTGTAACGGGATAGCAAACATTAGAAAAGAAGGATAAGAATTTACCTTATCATCGAAAATGGTCATCATGATGACCACCGAGAATGTGATTCCCAAAAAAGGTATTAATCACACGATCAGTTCGATCACACATGATAACCCGAGTCTCTGCAAAGATGACTCGAAATGACTCAACTCTAGCCTCACGAGAAACACGAGTTTCTTAGTATTTAAGTAACTGCCTTGTTTGTAGACAGCAGCTTTTAATTGAGGATCTCTTTCCCTGTTCCTAGTTAATCTTGTTTCAATAAAAGCCCTCTTATCTCTAATAGATAAGAGATCATTCTACTGTGATCACTAAGATAATTACTAAGTCTGAACCTTAGTATAAATAATTATCTAACCAGAAGGATAGTAAGGAATTAGATGAGTCAAACGTTAACGGATCGTTACGATAAATACTTATCGTCGGTCCGCAACCTTACACTTATGATCCATTATTATAATCTATAACACATATGGCAGTCTGTTAATGCAAGCATAATAGTAACCATGTATTATAATTACATCAGGAAAAGTGCAGATTTCTTTATTTAGACTTCACACACTTTAGATGGACTTTGTGAAAGGGCTTTAGTTTTATGTAAAAAATAATATTTTGTCAACTCTTTCATTCCTGGAAGATGACTTTCACTCTCACTTTATTGAAGACTTCATAAAGTATTGGACCTAGCTTCCTAAAGTACTACTTTGTTTAGACTTCTTACACTTTCTTGTGACTTATGTGCCTTTTAAAGGAAATTGCACATTTACTAATGTAGTAACAACCACAAATGATACTTACAGAGTGTTGTAAGAATGCCTAAGCCTTTTGTACTACTAGAACAGCTGATAAGCAGCTGTCATGCTTTGGAGGGTTGTAACAGTCACAATCTATAATAACAATTCTGCTTTTTTGCTAATATTGTACTCAGGGCAGACAAACTTGTGGTTATAATGGAAGGCTAAGGTGGCTAGAAGAGGATTGTCAGGATTGTTGTCTGGATATTTAAAAGGAAGTTGTGGTATGTCAAAGCAGGATAATAGGTGTGTATATTTGGATATATTCTTCTATAGCTTTACATAGTTTTAAGCCTTGCCAGGCCAAGGGTGAGGACTTCTCCTTCTTTGTTCAACATAGGCCCAGGATCACTATCCATTCCCAGAATTCCATGCTCCGATCACCGAGGCAGTCATTCAGACTGCGAAAGGTCGTGCCACCTTGTCAAGACCCAACTTACTGGCTAGGGAAGTCCGGTGGAGTTCCTAGGGGACTAACGGAACTTGGCTTCAACTTATAAGAAGTTGCGCCCTTCGCCATGCTCAGTGTTCCGACTTCAAGACAGAGAATCAAGAATGGAACTCCGAGGAGAATCGTGACGTAGAGAGAGACTTAGAGGGGAACGAGGGAAAGCGAATCTTAGTCAATATTCGAACTCCAGAATACAATGTAAAGCTACGGCTTATATACTGGAAGCCTGAGGGGTAGTAATAGATAAAAGGTAATCATAAAACAACATCAAAACACGGAACAGCAGGATAGCGGAAACCCTGCGGAATGGCTAGACTGGTAGCACATGGATACTGGAGTTTCGAGGAGATACTAAGCGAATAAGCGGACTGATGATATCAAAGACCAAGAAGGGAACTAAACGAGTGATTGATGAACTGGAAGATAGAATGATAGAATGTGAAGAAGATAAGAAAGGAGTCCGAAAGGAAGTCCGAAGGAACTCGAAGAGAAATAAGAATGAAGTCGTAAAGGAAGTCCAAAGGGAATTCCGATGGGAAACAGAACGGACTATGACACACCTTGATCTCACAAGCCTGTGAGTTACAACTTGAACAATTATGAAGTCGAAGACGTTGTTGAATTCTTCTATTTGTGGTCTAGATTCTTCTGCTGAATTCAATATCCCTGCCCCTGCCCCTGCCCGAGCATTGATGGATACAATAAGGGATATGCAGGAGAGTCTGCGAAGAATAGAGGCACAGCAAGACAATTCACGGATAGTGAAGGCCAACATACATACAGTGTCGATCAATAAGGGCACTACATCGTATCGGGTGAAGAAGAAAGAGATATGGTCCACATTGTATCCTATTCTATCTATATTGAACACAATTATGCGATATACAGGTTGCCAGTGATGGCACTATATTAGCCAACACTGTGGCTCGCCTCCAGCAACTAAGTTGTCCAGTGTTGATATTAACTGTCACAAACTCACAATATGTGACACAATTATTGAGTCTGTTCTGCCAATTGTTGTCATACCATGATACCATGTCTGTTTCCTCGTCCCACTATCTAGCTGGTGATAGGAATCCAGAGTCATCCTATCATGACTCATCCACATCCAATCATGATAATTCCACTCCCAGTCCTCAAGTTCAACATGATGTTCAAGATGATAGCAATGATGAATCTTATATCCCAAGCAATTCACCATCCAATCTGTCAAGCACCTAATCCACACCTACTCACCACTCAAATCTTTTAGGAATCTGTCAAACTGTCCATACCACACTTATAACACTATATAAAAATATCTACCACTTAGCTGGCCTGGTATACCTTGTCACCCAATGATTACTTCAACAGGCTTTGGAGGCAGCACATGTCATTCAGCATACAAGCAACTCATCTCAGATGACTTTATATTGTTTCCAATGAAATCAGTATCAGCCTCATCTGATATTTGCTCTAGCTGATAGTCTATAAGTACTGACTTAGGTTTGATTGGAGGACCTTCCATGTTGATAGCAGAAGTAATATTTTTTATTGTCTAGTAGTATTATTGCCTAGCTTTTTTGCCCTTTATTAGCACTGCTGTATTCAGTTTCAAAGAACATGTATGGCATATTTGATGCTGGTTGATTTATGTTGTTGCCTGATGCACATATACTGAAAGAGGTCTATAATTATGTTAAGTTAGTTATTGCCTAGAGGAAACAGCCTAATCCCAGTGATATTAGAGAGAATTTCTGGTCAAAGGTAAGGTCAAGATATCCTTATCCTGCTGGGAATACTGATATGTTGATTCTACTCCTCTGCAGTGGAAGCTCTATAGAAAAACACTATACACACCATCCTACTACCTCCACTGCTGCATCTGCTGCACAATAAATCTGAACCCATCTTCTGCAAAAATGCTCAGATGTGGGACCATTATCCTTACCCTTACCTGGATATCCCTTTGCTTGAATTCCATATTTCACAACCATTTACCATCATAAATGCAGGGTGTTGATGAAATTGTCCATCATTATTATTAGGAGATGGACAAGCCTCAGGATGAACTGAGACTTGGCCTCTTGTATAATACTTGGGAGATATTTGAGAATGCAGAGGAAGATGCAAAAAATTGGCAAACTCCACAGGAGAGAGGCAAGAGGAAGAGAGAATGTGACAATGATTATACAGAAAGACTTGCACAGTCCAGTAGAAGGAATCAATGTCTTCTGCACTTGAAAGGATAAGTGTGAAGTCTGCTCCATCCAGGGACAATGGGGATGAAGGTGTCTACAGGTTTCAGAATATCAGGAAAAGTACACATTCCTTTTGCATCTTACATTCTATTACAGCACTTTTCTCCATTTTATTTCTCAACAACTATCTATTTTTCTCTTTACTACTTTGTAGACTAGTTTAAATTAAAGTAATATAATCAATAAAAAAAATTCAGATTATTTGTGAAGCTATCTGACCCACAGTTCTTTGCTGTAAAGACACCTAGCTTAGCTTTTTCTTTGCATTGTGTGAAATTTGTAAATTTTCTCATAGGCTTGACTGTTTATGCTGAGTACTACATAGGCTCCCCTGATGTAATCTGATCAGAGACAATCAGGTGCATAGTTGTGTGGCAAGAAGTCTTTAAACATTGATGTTACCAGCTTTAATATATCTGACCTGAAGAGAGTACTGGCTGATTTGTAGGAGTTAGAGGCAGACTTGACTCTGGTAGATAGGAAGATTTCTCAGATGTTAAGGGAGGCTAGTTGCTCAGCTAACAATGCAATTAAGGACAACAGCTCCTGATAACAATGGAGTTGTTATGCTCTATCTTGAAGGCTGACTTGAGTAGGAAGGTAGGGTAGGAGGAAGGCTTCAAGTGCCAGGCAAGACAGAACGAAGGTAATAGGATTTCAGCTCTAAGGTTACAGCGCTAGCTACTGTCCTATTTATAGTAATCTATAACCATAACCCTATGAACTAAAATAAGGGGAGTGATAGAGGGAGTCGAAGAGAAAAGGATAAAGGTGAGTCAAAGGCCGAAGTGTAACGGAGGTGAAGTGGGACCTTGACTAAGATGCGAGAGAAAAGAGATATAATGGGAAGTGGGTCAGGATCTATGATACTCCTAAGCCGTGCCGAGGGATATCTATCTACCGAGGGCCGGGCATGAGATAATACAACTGAGGTAAGTGATCAGAAAGATCTGAAAAGATAAAGAAAAACATATCTGAAAATTGGTGCATTACAGGAGTTGGATTCTAGTATATAGATGGCAGAAGTTGTGTGCTGGCAATTGTGTTTACATTATTGGCAGTTGTTGAAGACAAAGGTGCTCCAGCACTTTTAAAAAATGCTGCAGCAAATACTTATGTTGTTCTTGAACAGGAAAGCCTGAGGGAAAATTGGTTGTACATTAGTGATCAAAGACAATATTTACAATTAAATAATGAAATATTTTTAAAATCATTAGAAATAGATAATAAATTTAATGAAATAAAAAATAAAGCTGATAATTTTAATAATTTAAGTAATGAATGATAAATTGACAAATGAACAATCAAAAAGTAAACAGTAAGAATTACTCAAGTTAGGAGAAGATTTAAGTGAATCAGTCAAATTTTCTAATAATAAATAGGAATCTTTTATTGAAACTATGAGAAATTAACAAGAATTAAAGATAAAATATACTATTATTCATCTATTACTTACAATTCTTAAACTTTATTAAATTTAATTATAGTTATTTTTTTAGTATTTACTCACTAGAAGTTTTTTTCTGGTTTAACTTTATGTATTTTAATTAGTATTATGATATCTTTTGTTATCTAAATTTATTTTAAATAAGTTTAAAATTTTCTAATTCTATCTAAATTTGTTGAATTTTTAGAAATTGTTATAATTAATATTATTGCTATATTTATAGGTATTCCTATTTTTGTATATTTTTACACATTTAAATTAATTATGATAGTATAGAAGATAATGTAAATAATAATGATTGTAATACTAACACTCTGCTGCAAAGCAAAGTAAGTACTTTAAAAAATGGGGTTGGGGAAATTAAATTTTGTAATTCCCATTTTTTTGATTTTTGATTTTTTGATTTTTAATTTTAATGAGGATAAAGTATTGATTTCAAAGAATAATCATAAAAACAAAATAAAACAAAATACCTATACTCAGTGCATCCTCAGATGTGGACATTGGGACATCTGCTGTACCTGTGCTCAGCAAATATGGTTTGGTGTATCCAGAACACTCAGTGCTGCAAGATGAACAGCAAACAATCTATTTGATCTTTTCAACAATAGTTGGAAAGACAATAGGGGGTTTCACGGTTGGGAAACTCGCGACCAACTTGGACCAGACTCAGTTTCCTAACTCGTGTCAAACTCATCAGGTTTCTGCTACGAGTTGTAGCCGAGTTTGAATTACAAATCTCACCAACTCACTTGAATCGAGCTCGGGGGCTCGATTCCAACTTGCAACTTCTGTCCAACTGAACTCGGGCGTTGAACTCACAGCTACTTGTCACTCAACTTGTGACTGGTGACTAAGTGACACGCCGCCAGTCTGACACCAGCCACGACTTTCAAGAACATCCTCCTTCTTTGTCGTTGTCCGACACCACTTGGCATGGCGAGATCCAAGTCTTCAAGGACATCAAAACCACCTGGCCATGCACCCTCAACTGCCAAGGCCAAGGCGTCAACTAGCAGCTCTCAAACTCGGAGTTCTCCTGCCCTTGCAACAAACCAAAAGACTTGTCCACCGGAGATCAAATGGGCCCAAAACCCTCAGTGGACCAGTACCATGGTTGCATACCTGACAAACCATCCAGAATTTCGTGTTGGCCTGTTTGGCAATTCAACGAAGGACGCGTTGAACGAGAGGCGGAAGAAGATGATGGCAAAAGATGGTAAAGCTCAACAGTACGGTACGCTTGCGAAAGCTATCTTCCAAGATGATGTTGCTATTGGGGAGGATTATGCTCTTTCTCCAACACGATTTGCAACATCAGTAGAGACGCGGCTGCAAAGGTGAGTATCAGTTGATGAACATTACTCCGGAATTATCTATTCTATGCTAATGTTGTATGTACCACT
>QLOR01000867.1:0-49099 GCA_003313825.1 Sarcodon aspratus
CACTGGCGGTCCGCTTACTGATTATAAACTCCGACTGGTCATACAAGTGCCTCCCCGATTTCCTGATGATCACCCTTCGTAGAACGAAATCTAACGTGCGCAGTAGCTCGAGCCTGTTCGATGCTCAAGTAACGAAGCAAATGTAAGTATCTTGGTTCAATTATTACACAGGCCATATATTGAACAAAGGAAAAGCGCTGCTCTTCCAGTGGAATGGGTATGCGGTCGCCGGTGTGCCGGTTAAGCTGGAAACATTATTCTGCACGCTGCTTTATTTTCTTTTGAAGTACTCCAGACTCGGAGTCCAGAGCACCAAGAAATGGGTACCACATATCCCATGTGTTATACATGTAACAGGCAGATATATACACAGAGTTGTGTGGCCTTGCCGATTTAATTGCCCCACCCTTGCCGTGGCCAGTCGCAGCTACGTTTGTATTTGACGCACCTCACTACCATCCAGACCTTCCTGTTACCTTTCACCGTCGTCTTCTTCATGAACCCTGATCTGCAAGACGAATCCATCTTTATTATGCTTCACGTAGACTTGCGGGAAGGTCATATTAGTAAGTCGCCGCTTCGCTACGCCCCTACGGAACTATCTTTTATAACCTCGAGCTAGAATATGCTGTCAATGTCACCATCCAAGCTATCGAATATGCAATGACGACAAGGCATGGTCCATCCTTGAACAAATGCTCGGGAGCAGATCGAAAGACTCTCGGAGCCTTCATCCCAAAGATTATTGAAGCGTTTGATTATCATCGTCGGATGGCAATGATAATTGTGGCTCTAATCTACATCGAGCGAGCCAAGAATAGTCTCCGAGTTGCTGGGCAAACAAATATCTGTTGCGCCGTCTTCCTATCTTCACTGATGTTAGCGACAAAGGTAATTAACAAATCATCATCATGTCTCCCCTTTTCTCAACTCTTTCCCTGTTTGTTTGGTTCTTACGTCTTAGTTTACGGGAGAAAAGCACATTTCCAACCGTGCCTGGAGATACTACTCTAGAATCACCAGTCAGAAGGCTTTGAACAAAGCCGAGCGGGCTCTGTTCTATACACTGGATTACGATCTGTCTATAACGGACGCCCAAGTGCTTTATCATTTGAATGCGATGCACTCTTATGGCAGGCCTTGGATCAATGGCAAATTTCCGTCAGCTCGCTTCTCATCTTGTCATGTTTCTGATGAAGAAAATGATTGAGCCGCTTCCGAATCGCCTGTTACTACATATCTACTGTATTCGCTACTAGTACTCTTTCGTGTTTATATCTATCTCTAGGCTCAGGACGTTTATATGATGAAACTCCATCCAAGTTCACTGTTACTACAGATAGGCGCATTGTATCCCCTCATTTGGGGTCCCAAGACGTTTTAAGTAAAGACTAAATACCGCGCCGCATCCAGTTTCTGCTGCCAGTGAACCCTGCCCGACCTCGATGTACCACTCGAGTGAACGTCGCCATCATCACCACCGTCACCATCATGCCCCGCCTCCAGTTGACCGACTCTATTATTGGTGCAGGGCATGCAATAAACACTGGGATCAGGCGACAAAGCCCAGATGTATTTGTTCTGCAAGGCAACGTGCTTCGGCATCATGGACCACGAAATTTATATCATCTATTCCTTCATTCGATATGACTTCGACTCCCAACAACACGCGCTCAGATTCACCTCCACTGCAATATGATCAGCCGATGATGCCCCCTGTGAGATCCCGACCTCAGTCCCAGGATCCTTCGACGATATTTCCGGACCCATACGATGTCGGTGACCCGTTTACCGCCAGCCCCGTTTACGGGCGCGGCCGAGCTGTATCCCCGCCTTCGTTGCGGCTTCCGTCCCCGCACCATCCTCTCGTGGCGCCGCAACCTTTATACCCCAACCCTCCCTATCCGATAAGCGACTTGACACATCCTGATATACCTGTAGTACCACCACATTTTAT
Organism: Sarcodon aspratus; assembly: GCA_003313825.1. Taxonomy (NCBI): domain Eukaryota; kingdom Fungi; phylum Basidiomycota; class Agaricomycetes; order Thelephorales; family Thelephoraceae; genus Sarcodon; species Sarcodon aspratus. Next base: position 1,958 of record QLOR01000867.1, read on the forward strand.
ACCACGACAAACCTATCCGATCTCTCCTCCCCCTCATCTGTACCATAACGGTAACCAAATTCCAACTGGGATCCTATACGCCGATCCCAGAAGAATTGAAGACCCGCGTCGCATCGATCACAGTCGAGACTCGTACATATACGGTCCTTCGACTTCCAGATACAATGATTTTCCCGCTCCAGCTCAGATTGTGCGGCCTGGTAATGGTTGGCAGGCACCTGCTGCAGAGTTTACTTTCGAGTGATAGGAGTATGGGATTATGCGTAACGACAATGAGAATTGACCGATAATTTTACGTTGACGGGATGGTACTAGTTCTTTTAGCATTGGCATCCTAAAGTATTCCTTCAGCAGCCTTAATCTTCGCTTACTATGAGAAAGATGGATGGTTTCGTGGGAAATCAAAGTTCTTTATTTAATGCTTCCGTGCCATGGGGATGACAAGATGTACCCGAGTATATATCATGGAAGATGATCGACTGAGGAGTGGACCCTGGCGTCATGCCAGATGTGCTGGAGCAATGGAGAAATTCGCTACGTTCCCTTTTAACTGACATAAAGACGAAAAGCTCGATGAGTTGGCTCTATGAGGGCCAGTAGAATTATGAGGGAGAAACGCCATTGAACGCACAGACTCGGAAAAGACCCTCTGCATCAGAAGAAAATTATTTTGGCGTGGATGAAATGCCACAGTCGACGTTGGGAATGATGGTGAAAAATCCGTATTATCTTCGACGGGTAAACAGACTGAATATAAATCGAGGTTAGTGAATAGAACCAGGGCTTCTACTCAGGCAATTGAGGGATGGACGTTCGGTGTAGTTGCTTGACAAGTACGAGGGTAAAAAAGTGTAATTGCATAACCGGGAGAAGCAGCAGCATTTGGCAAGCACGATGCCATGTCAGGTGCCGAAAATAAAAGAGAACATATAGGTTCAACAATGTGCAACTTACCGTCTCATCTGATATAGTTACTTGCTTTGCTCGCGATCTAACCAATTTTCGCCATGCTTCTTGCGAATGTTCAAAATCTTTAAGGATATAAGGAGCAAGACGAAATGCAGCGCTGCCAGCGCATGAGGTCAAGTTCCTCCTATGTGGTAGCCAAAAACTTGATCTTTCTCTAGGAATGCACGGACCTACAACTGATAGCAAATGCTAAATTGATGGTGGAGTCATGGAGAATGAGCACAAATGGCTCATAGGTTTATTTCAGGTAGGATTGAGTGGAAGCAACGAATGCGGCGTCGCTGTCTTATTTTAGTGTGGCGATGATAGCCGAAAGGTTATTGGCTGTGAAAGCTCGGGACACGAGTCGCGGCGGCTGCTCGTTGTCCCTCTCTGCTTAACTTCGAAGATTGGTAAAATGCAAAGACCGGTGTGGCGGCATGCTTCAAGCATCAAGAATGGTGGCGGTGGTCAATCTTAAGCCAAAAGCTTAAGTCGGGAAAAGCCTGACCGCCGCCTCCTCTCCCTCACTCCAAATGCGACTTTCTGAAATTCTTTATGCTGGCGCGAATTGCTGTGCGAATACACTTATGCAGCGACCCTAGGCGGCTCCTACCAATAACCGACAAGTTTTATCTGATGTGATCATCTTGTGCTTTGACGACTAGTCACCGGAATCCGATTTTGGGCTTATCACAACCTACTAGCGCTGATTCCTCAAATCAAAGCTGTCCTCTCGCGGATTTGGTTGCTTGCACGTATGCATGAGCCTCTCGATGCTTTGTATCTGTGACCACAATACAGATATGATCTACTTCGTCAGACAATGGTCTTCGCCACACCAGCTTGGACTCTATCAATGCGACTGTGGCACTGTCAGTTATGCTCGCATATATAGTGTCCTTGCCCCATTCTTTTCCGCCATCCATCGCTCCCTGCTCGTATATTATCATCTTTATGGCTCCCATATACCCTGCAAGCCTGGTTGAGGCATCCTTCCATTCCCCAGCCCTCCTCGAGCTTGTCGTTCAAAAACCTAACCTAAAAGTTCACCGTACGTTACCTCGTCGACTTTTGGTCCAACGTTGACTAACTAACATAACTCTCCCCCGTTCTTCTCACATTACAGTGTATGTTGCAAACAAAACCATGCAAGTCGTTCGCCGAGCGCTGCAAACCTCTTCACATACCGGCACTTTACCCCATCCTGAACAGTTCCGCCTTTTTGTGACCAATTTTTTTACCATGTCGTCGCAATTCGGCTTGGGAATGAACGTTGTCCTTACTGCACTCGTCCTTATGCATCGAGTGGATGATCTGGCGTTACGAAAGCTCATAGAAAGAAGAATCGAAATGCAACCGTGTCACCTCGTTTTTCTCTCTTCTGTTCTGACTGCGATCAAAGTGAGCGTTCATCACATCATCATCCCCTTGTTTATTAATCGTTTCATATCATAGGCTGTCCACGAACAACCACCTCCCATGAAGTACTTTTTGCGATGGACATCAAATTTGATTACAGAGTCCCAACTACGCAACTATGAAATCGATTTCTTAAAACTGCTCGACTATAGCGTCAATGTCTCAGAGGCGGAATTGTTGCAGTATTACCACGATGTTCGAGCATGTTATACCAGTGGTCATCTCTCGCCGAATCCCAAAAATTCGTCCTTTATACCTCATAAACAACAGGCTATTCCATATGTAGTCCATCCACACCATCAATCCACAGCGACTAGGACAAGGACCATATCACAACCTGCTTCCGCAGATTTCAGATACCGAGTGAAGCGACAGCCTAGCACTGGTGCTAGCGCGTACCCTACCCCTCACGTCCCTCCTGTTCAACATAATGAACCTAGCAATAGGGCTCATTATTCTGACAAAAGATCCAGAGCTCCTTCTTATCGAGCACCGACGCCATATCATGCGTCCCATCAACCTCATCAGCATCAGCATCATCAGCATCATCATCATCATCATCATCATAATCTGGATTCAGCCCGTCTCGCAGCATACCCAACGCCGGCTTCCCAAGGTCCGGCTATGGCCCCAGTTATTCCAGTTATTCAGCCTTCCCCTTCACGTCTTCGACGCTCCAAATCGCAGACGACCTTGCGTGGCAAAGATAGCAGACAGACAGGATCTTCGTTTTGGAAGAAAATCCTCCCTGGTAAATGATATGTTTACGCACTTTTTCTCCTCTTCTCTTTCGTTGCTTGCTCTCTCGCTTAGTCTCATTCGCTCGTCTAGTATCGCTTTCTTCAGTATCAATCTTGCTTACTCTCATTCGCTTGTCTAGTGTCATTCTCTTGCTTACTTTCAATCTCTTACCTAGTCTTATTCTCTGGTACATAACACGTTCATTCAGATGGGTTATAGGGCTCTCGAGTCGCACATCCGTTCTCTTTCTCTTATGGTATACACATTCTACTGAATTACAACCTTTTTCCCATGACACGAGTGATGCGCCCGAACCCCGATCAGAAAGCATCTATTCAAAGATCCATGCGGCCATATCGTTAGTGTATTGGACAACTCCTTCAGGGAACCACCTAGAGATCTTGTAAGAAAACAGCCAGGACGGAGGGACGAGACAAAGACCCTACAATTTAATCTCGTTCTCAGCGCTTTCTACTGCGTCGGATCCATGGCAGATGTTCCGTCCAACAGCCAAGGCAAAGTCTCCACGAATTGTGCCTGATCACAGCAGCAGCAACAGCACACAAGACAACGGTCAGATAAAATCCCCCCAAGACGCGTGGGCAAAGACTACTTGCCAGGAGCAGATGCGAGAGGATTAGTCGCGCCGAGCATGACACGGCCGGTCTTGACGGCATCCAAACCTTCCCACACCATAGCGACAACAGGCCCCGAAGCCATGTACTTGATCAAGCCGGGGAAGAATGGCTTTCCCGCCAAGTCGGCGTAGTCTGTTTATTTTCCAGAAGTGGGGGTGGGGTTCGCACGACAGGAAGGAATAGAATGAAAAGTCAGATCTCATGTTTTTTTTTTTGATCTCATCGGATAACGAGTGGGAGGGGGAGAGGGAGAGAAAGAGAGACGAACGTTTTTCGAGGTGTTCTTTTGTTGCGTGGACGAGCTTAAGGGCGATGAGTTTGAACCCACGGCTTTCGAACCTAGAGATGATGTTTCCGACGAGTCCTCTTTGGACACCATCAGGCTAGTTTTTAATCGGTAGAAAAGCAAGTAGAAAAAAAATCAGATCGGACCAAGTCTGAGAGTAACAACTGAACGATTACCTTGACCATAATATAAGTGCGTTCTCGAACAGACATTTTGTTGTATATGGAGGATATAAGACGGTGACGATTAAATGGTAACTGCGAACTGTCGCGATGATAGACAAACGATAATCATTTTATATACGTGCCACGTGCTCAAGGCAATCGCCGGATCAGCCATACATATACAAACAACCTTCTTTTGCCCGGAAGTCTTCGGATTTCCACACAACAGTAAATACACACATATTCCTCGCACATCTCGACTTGATGAGTATCTTTGGTCCGCTCGGTCTTTCCTTGGCCGGACACGTTCGCTCCTCTCGCACTCTCACCAGGTGGCTGCAGCCGATATCTGTGTGGTATGCTGGCTTGGCTGGCTACAGAAAAGTCGGGTTGAGATATGATGACCTATGTACGCACACAAACACACCCTTTCTCTCTCTCTTATATCAAGGTTTCTAACGTCTCATTTCTAGTGGTCGAAGAACGCGACGACGTTCAAAGGGTACGCCCAAAATGGCCTGCATTAACGAAAGAGGCCTCAGTGACCTTACTCTAAAGTGTTCTTAGGCTCTCGGACGTCTGACCCCTCGCGAAGGCTACGACCGCGCTTTCAGAATCAAAGTGGCGTCGCAGTGCAGTATCACGCACAAACCTTTGCCCGAAGACCAGTGGGTGTCTCCCTCCGAGGTACGTCACACACATCCACACGTCTTCAAGCTTTTCACCTGGCGTTCGCATTCTTTTCTGATCTTGGGTGTTGTGCCTCTAGGACAAGCGGTATCTCAAGCCACACGTGGTGGATGTTATCAAGGAGGAAGCAGAGAGACAAGAGTGGGACAACCTGACTGTCCAGAGACAGCGATAGATTCTACATTGAACCTGTTTCTCTCCACCCATTAATCAAATTTAGTTTGCTCAATACAGACGGAATCGGACCAGTCCATGCACATTATTGCCGAAAATAAAGACGTACATTCATTTGTTCTTCGAAATCTACGGGAAAACCTACAAAAATAGAGCACTTCTACTACAGATGCTTCTTAAATGGTCTACAACAGAGCTTTTTCTAAAGGTGAAATAACGCGTCCGCCCCGCTTCTTGTAATGATCAACAACTTTTTTGCCGACGACTGCGATATCTGGAGTGGACTTGTCGGCATGGACCAACGTACAAGGAACGTAGAGAATGCTTACTTGATCCAGTGATTCCAAACTTCTCATACACCTTTTGATACGGTCCAGACGCACCCCACGCTGGAAGTCCATATTGCTACGAAAACAAAGTCAACAGAGAAGCATTACGATCAGAGGTAAAGTATATGTACCTCGTGGCTGTACTTGGCCCATCCAACAGTCTATGAACCACATCGTGAGTATATTGTTCACTCGCAAGAAGTAAAACGCACCGTGAGAGCTTCCAATGACAGAATCGGTGCGCCACTTCTCAAAACACTCAACCTGTACTCGTAATCCTGTTTCTCAAAGACGGACCAACACGGTAAGCTGACAACTCGAGTCTTAATCCCCTGTGCTATCAGCTTCCCGGCGGCCTCAACGGCGATCGAAACTTCACTTCCACTGCTGACGATGGTTAAATCCTCATTTTGTTCATCATGCAAAACGTAACCTCCGCGTGCTGCCTTTTCAATCACTGAACCCTCCAAGTTGGGCAAGTTTTGCCTCGAAAGTGATAGAACAGAGGGAGTGGATTGGGATTTGAGAGCAACCATATAAGCGGCAGAGGTTTCGTTCCCGTCGGCTGGTCGCCACATGTCGAGATTGGGGATAGCACGAAGATGAACGAGAGTTTCAATAGGTTGATGGGTAGGTCCATCTTCACCAAGACCGATCGAATCGTGGGTGGCTGATAGAGAATATTAAAGTCACGTCCCCATTCGAAAGCAAGGCATGGATAACTTACCAACCCAGATGACTTGGTGACCAGAGAGTGCAGAGAGCCTAAGAGCACCAACAGCATACGAGACAAAGTTCTGAAATATTCGTTTAGAGTATAAAATACAACATCCGATGTACGGCCTTACCATGAAGGTAGCGACGAAGGGCACAATTCCTCCGTAAGCATTCAACCCGTTAGCAATAGCACCCATCGCATGTTCTCGGACACCATATCGGATGTATGTTCCTTTATATGTACCTAAACCTGTGCTGGGAGGTTGGAAATCCACGGTTCCTTTCACTTTCGTCAAATTACTTCCTGTCAGATCTGCAGATCCGCCCAAGAGATCAGGGATCTTGGGAACGATGGCTGACAAAACGATTTCTGAGAGTTTACGTGAAGCCTGGGCAGGATCTGAAGTCTTGTACACAGGAAGTAGTTGTTCCCAGCCGGAGGGGAGCTTGCCCGAGATACGTCTAGTGAGCTCTGCGTATTCCGTAGGGTACTTCTGACCATATGAAGAGAGAAGTTCATTCCATTTTGTCTCTAAAGCAGCACCTCGCTTTGCAACTTCTGCGTAGATCTTGTAAGTATCTTCAGGAACGTAGAAAGCCTTGTCAGCTGGGAAACCAAATTTGGTCTTGAGGGCAGAAATATCATCAGCCTTGAGCGCTAATTTGTTATTAGCCACGGGTAGAACAGTTGATTAAAGGAAGTCTGACTTACGGGATCCGTGGACTCCATGGGTACCTTGTTGTTTGGAGCCGAACCCAATCGTAGTTCTTAAACGAATAATTGTCGGCTTGCTCGATTTGCGAGCCTGAGCAATTGCATTGTAGATACCCTGGAGATCGCTGAGCATAACTTGCGTGAGTTTACGTCGTTGGCATAGGGGTAGTGATGGAACACACACCTATCTCCATCATTAACATAGAGCACTTCCCATCCGTAAGCAAGGAATCGTTGGTCGACGTTTTCGGTGAAAGCGACGGCAGTATCACCATCGATGGAAATGTCTATAATAGTAAATGATGAGAGGAATGATACGATATGTAGTAATTGACAAGTACTCACGATTATCGTCATAAATCTAGAAATAAAACGTGAGGTCTTTGGAAAAAACGGTTGTTGGATTAATGACTCACCACAATGAGGTTTTTCAATTGCAAGTGACCAGCGATAGAAGCTGCTTCGCTTGCAACACCTTCCATTAAGCAACCATCACCAGTGAAAACTGCGACGTGTTCAGCACGTATGAACGAGCAATAAATATGGATCAACGCGTACCATATGTGTAGTTGTCGACAAGATCATACCCGTCCCGATTATACACGGCGCCGAGATGAGCTTGAGCCATAGCGAGGCCAACAGCGTTGGAAAAACCTTGTCCAAGAGGACCAGTAGTAACCTCGATGCCTGATTAGCGTCAACAAATGAGTACCACATCATAGGACGAAGTTAGGGGGGAACATACCCTCGGTACCATGACCAGATTCGGGATGGCCCGGAGTCTTACTGCCTAGTTGTCTGAATTGCTTGAGATCGTCCATAGAAAGGTTATATCCGAGCAGGTGGAGGAGGATGTACTGAAGGGCACAACTAAATCGCGTTAGAAATAACGGCGGTTACGCGTAAAGAAGTCGACTCACGCATGGCTGTACAAAAACGAGATCAACTTATATCTCAAACTAGGGGTGGAGAAGAAGCGACACATACCCGTTCGACAGAACGAATCTATCTCTGTTGAACCATTTGGAGTTCTTGGGGTTGGCGTTGAAAAATCTATATCGCAACGGTAATCAGAAGATCAGATATGGTGGGTGCTTTATCGCAGAACGAACCTGGAGAACAGGATATGGGCAGCGGGAGCTAAACCCATAGGTGCTCCCTGATGGAAAAATACTTATTGATCACCACCACCCTATTAGAGACATGGATGCTTACTGGATGACCACTGTTAGCTTTTGCGACGACATCCGCGGCAAGAGTACGGATGGTGTTGACGCAGAGATCATCCGCGGTAAAGGGGGAGAAGCTGGCCATTTGGTGCAGGGGAGATGAGAGAGAAAGATGAGAGTGGAGGAGATTTATTAGAGATGGGTTAAAGGACAAGGCCGAGATGTTCCCGGGGTAGTTTTCGACGAACCCGTGGACTTGATCGAGGTTCTTTATATGCAGCGATAACGGTTTGCACCCAGGCTCCTTCCCACCCGCCTGAGTCAGTGAGTGGCTCTCAATTCTAGGAACATTCACTATGGATCGGGCATAGATCTCTCATCTCGTTATAACTCTCTCTCTTACAAACTCTGACTGCGATGGTATTTCTTCGGAGTGTATGGCCCGATCTCCAAAATCCGACAAAGTAATATTGCGGGAAAAGTAGTCTCGGTTACGGGCCGGTTTATTACATAGTAATGTCAGCCGTATCCCCGTAAGCTCTACAAATATTTCCAGGAGCATCCAGTGGATGGTTCATTTTCAAAAAGCATTTGAGCACTTTTAAAAGTACTGTGCGTGTGCCGCTATACCGGTATTCAATATTGAAACCCCGCCTGTAGTCACTGCGGTGACAAATTCGTGACAACACTGTGAGGTCCATTGTCCGGTAATGTTCCTACTCTCCGCATGTAAAATTTTTCAATACTAAAGCGAGGGTCCACAAGGCAGGACGGTGATCTAGCAGTTGTAAAATGCCGGAGATATGAAGAGTTGTGGCTCCACAGATATATATATATTTCTTCATAAATCTAAAGCACTTCAATACCCCCGTCACGTTTCATCACGGTGACATCCATGAACCCGCTCGCAATCACCTGAAAGAGACACGTCGTCTTACACGCAAGTTTGCTGACGGCGGCCGCCATCGATAATTCTAGGGAGAGATGGAGGCGCATATATTACGGTATTTGCTGTGGGTCCGGTTGGCTCAGCCTCGGGTCATCAGCGCTCAGCCTCCTGGATATGGTGTCTAGTTCTCAGTGTTTTGTAATTGTTGTTTTTCCAATCAGTCATCTTGAATGCGGTCCCGTGAGTCCCGTGTGGTTGCGTGTGTGTGCGCGTGTCGTACTACTGCTCAGTGTCTTGATAATAGCAGCGCATGGTGCACGTATTATGATTTGTGAAAAGGTCGCAATAGTTCGTGTTGTCATGATTGGAATGCTGGGACGTATTTTTTTAAAAGCCGTAGTACTAGTATGTACATACTGCGGTATGTGGTACTCTGCTTACAATAACAACTTTGGAATTGAAAATCCTCCGGACTACGGCTGTTGTATCCGAAGCACGAGTCAAACGTTGTTGGCAGGAGCCTTCATGCATCCTCAAGATTCAGATCGCTTCGGTCCGTCTTCCTGCCTCTCCTGCATCTTGTCAAATACCAGAGCTAACCTTGTATATCTCTCTAGAGTTATGCAAAGGGTTCTTCCAGGCTCTAGAAGCTTGTCATGCGAACACTTGGCTCAAATGGACTGGCGGCTGTAACGAGACAAAGCACGAGCTGAACATGTGTCTCAGACAAGTGGTAGTAGACGCTTGATGTCTTCCTTATACGCCTTCTGCGATGGTTACTCATGTCTTTGTTCGTGCAGCGCCTGGACCGGTCAGCGAAGAACCGCGCAGCGGCAAAAATCCGCAGGGAGAAAATTGAAACCGCATGGGCAGAGCTGCACAAAGACGACTGAAGAATAAGAAGAAGCTTTGTTTGCACCTTGCAGGTCTGTTTTCTCCAAGATAGATAACTGCAGTTGTTATCGTAACTCCAATCGAAGCTTTTTCATTTGTGACTCTGCTGCGTATCACCCACCATCTCCTCTTTCGACCCCGTTCTTCTCTATCCTTTTCAAATCACAATTTCCACCCACGATGGACTTTACAGCAAACAACTTCCACGTCACCGCGTCATCGTTCACAATCATTTCCGTCGTCTTTATTAATGTTTTGGCATCTGCCCACAGTCCTACCACTGGCACACGGCATTCGCACCGCCTCTCGTACTCCTCGGTATAACCTTGCACTTCAAACCCCATGTTCAACTCATAGTCTGGTTCCCTGTCCTCATTATGTCCAAGACAAAGGACAGTTCACTGTCCGCTTAATGCCCATTGCGGTCCCGTAGTTTCGGCTCGAGGTAGAAAACTCGTCCACATGCCTCCGGGAATGTATATACTCCGTCCGGAACAAATATGAGCTTCAACGAGCAGCAATGCGCCGAACATATGTTTATATCGAGACAAGGTGTGTTCTATCATCCAGAAGCTGGAGAACCAACTCTAGATGTTCTTTCATGTGCGTTTTGATTGCCTAAATCGAACGCTAATCTGCCGCGTTGAAGGTCCCCTGGATATACAGCAGAAGACAAGAATCGAGTCTTCTTCGTTGCAGAAGCACGGAATTGACCTGCGTCGGCGGTGTCGAACGTCGGTTGTCGTGTGTTTTGAGGCACTTCTGCTGTATATCCAGGGGACCTTTTGCAATGAACAGCCCGGAAGCCAGTAGTATCGATAATGGATTTCAGCTCTTGTATACTCTTCTGAGAGTTTGGTCAAGACATCGATTTGTATGGTCAGACACCTTGGGAAAAATCTTATTGGAGCAAGTTTGTATCGCACGAGCTGGGGGGGCCTTACAATGAGACTGGGTGAAAGGGGGAAGTAGGGCAATAAACGGATTGATTAAACGTAAGGAAAAATTACAGGAGATCAAAGGCCCGGGCACAGTCGCTGCAGACACGTATTGAGTGCATGTAAATTTCTTAATCTACGACAAATCATTTCAAAGCGAAACAAAATGACCGGGCGGCAGATTAATCACTGATCGACCTGGAATGCGCGAACAGGGCGGATCACCGAAAAATTCGGATACCTTGAAGACACCAAGAAACAACGGTGCAGTTATAGGGAGGCGCATCTAGAAGTAGAAGAAAAACCAAGCAGAATGAACGAAAAAATGATTATTTTTATGGGCAAGGCGGTTTGGCCAAGAGGAGCGCTATAAATAAGTCGGAAGCGGACTCGGTGTTGCGCTTTGACAGGAAATGTCTCGAAATATTCTGGCAAGGGCTAGTCTGCGACGTAAACGCCATGTCGCCCTATGATTAGTGATAATATACAAGACTGAAAGGTGCTCACGCGATGTGCAGTAGTTTAGTGTTGGATAAAGGTTCCGAGTGCTAGCTAGTTCTTATATGGGGCTTCTCAGGACATATTTCAGTTCCGGGATGAGAAATATGCCTCACGGGATCCGGCCTATTGTCCAGAAGTGGAAACAAAATTAGGTGTTGAGTAAAGCACGAGGGACTATTGGCCGTAGAAGATGCCGACGAGATGTTACATAAAGCAAAGAGGGACGCAAGCTATAGTAGGGCGATCATCCTGGAGTAAGTTAAGAAGGGATGACACAATGGGATGTTGTTGAGTAAGTAATACATTGTGAGGGATAGTAAGCGACGGACGCGAGAGCAGAGAATGGAATCGGACTTTAGGATAAGACCGTAGAAGAGATGAAAATTGAGCGTGTCGAGAAGAAAATGATGGAGGGGGACAAAGGTTGGCAGGGATGACAGATTGGAGTCATTGGACGATATGCGAATGGCCGAAGAAAATCCGGGGTGAAGATAAAGCGACAGATATTTTTGGAGAGAGGGAGGGAGATGACAAGGAGGAGGGCGAGGAGAGGCGACAATAACACTATAAGAGGCTGGTGCGGGCGGCTGACGTTGTTGTTCTAGCAGCTTGGGACGATGGACGTGTGTCCCCAACTGCCACCGACTGATAACCCCTGGACTAGACCTAGTACCTATGATATGATACACTGCAGCGTCAGTGCCAGAGCTTGGCGGTTAGCGCTCGCATGTTGTGACAGCATCACATATACAGTAACACGAGTATCAAACGGCGTATCTAATCAATCAGCCGGCAATTCCCTGCCTGCTCGCCTAATATGGGCATGCCGGCGGCAGGATGTTCACGCCTAACTCCGGGATTTGTTACCCTGTAACTAGTAACAAACAAATATATTAATTGCTCCCGTCAGCCCCATCCGTCTTGCCCATTCCACTGGAACCTATATATTTAGTCGATAGTCGATGTCGCCTCTCTTGTCGTCCCTCTTCTCTCCTGCATGTGAGCGTCCTCCTGCATGACTTACCCAGACTCGATAAAGACCCCCGTCCCATGGATCGGTCCATACGTCATCTCCGTCTTTATCCAGGCCCTCCAGACTGGCGTCATGATCTGTCTGCACTCTACTTTCTGGTCTCAGACTGGTCAAGAAAAGGCTGCCAAGTACATCGTAGTCTTTACCTCGGTCATTAGCGTGTAATCTCCTCTTTCCCTTCTTATCACCACTCGCTCAACCGTCCTGTCATCAGTCTCCAAACTTGCTTGACCACCCATGAATTGTGGGCCGCCACTGTAACTGGCTTCGGGAACTGGGTAGACAGCACCTCCTCATTATGCCTTCATTCTGTACTCATCTCCGTCGATTCAGGATATAGCTCTCAGTTGGCCATGGCCCGATAAAATTTCACAGTTATTGGTATGCTCGGTTCACTTTCACCGCGATTATGCACCAGTCCTCACATCTTGTATCCAAGACTGCCCTCGTCGCTCTCCCTGTCCAATTGTTCTTATCAAGGCGATGTTGGATGGTAATGTCTACCACTTCTATTTCTCATCATTCTCTTATCAACGAGCATATATCTTTCAGCTGTGGGGGAAAAATCGCCTCCTGTTGGTACGCAAACTTTCTATTCCTTGTCACGATCAAGTCCGATTCCTAGAGGTCTCCAGGCCCTATTGGGTGCTCTCTTACTCTCATATATCGCAATGACCATAGCAATCACGGCCAAGCTCCTCGTTGTCCCTTCTAACGATTTCGAGCAAATCATTGCCCCTTCTGGTCACGCTCTCGTCTTTAATGTATGTTTTTATTACATTTCTCTTGTGGCTCATTCACATCTACTTTCGTCTTTAGCGTAGTCCGCGGTGTCAGTAAATCGCTGCGACTGTATTGCAATTGCCCTGATTCTTGTTTTCTTTTGTCACACACAGTCCTAGCAAGTTTGATAATACCAGTTGGTTCGTGACCGTCGAACTTCCTCATTCCATGTGATCTGACAGCGTTTTTAGTTCTGGACACCGTTTTGACCTTGCTCTGCAAGTCATTTGCGCCAACCTCACATCTCTAATTCATTGATGAACTTTTTAGTATTGATCCGACTCATCAAGCTGAGGTCCAGCACATACACGCATCGGTTTAGAAAGGCAAGCTTTAAACTTCGCCGTTCTTCCGCCTCAATGTTCCTGATCGCCGTCAACTATATATAGGTCCTCCATTCCATTACCATGCTGACTTGGGAAACTGCGGTCCCGCCATGGTTATGTGCGATTTTATCCGTCGCCCTCTACAGGGACGGTGTTAGTGTTTTCTTCTTCTATCTTTGTTGTAATGCCGACATGAATATGACACCTCTTGCAGATAGAGCCTGATTTTTGGTACAAACTGTTCCGCGACATCTTAGGAAAGCTCTACATAATTTCACTGTTGATCACTTTGTGCGTCACTGCTTCTCTCCGTTTAAGCCGCCCAGCCCGCTCACGAAAAGACCAGAAACAGCAGAGCATACTTGTCGGAACTCGATAACAAAGAACCCACAGATTGGCATTTACCTTCGCTGTCTGTGCTTCCAGTTCCGGTTACGACAAATCAAACGAGTACCACGAATGGTAGCCTTGATATCGTGGCACCTCACGAGTCAAAGCACACAGACAGCAATGTGCAACCGAATGAGGAGCCGCCTGCGAGTCAGTGACCGGAGATTAAAACTCAGGCCCGAGTGGAGGTAACTATATGAGCATCTCTCGCATGGGGTGTCTGAGTCGGACCCTCAGAGGGTAAACTAGATTTAGCTATCATTATGCCTATTGAGAGCGATCATATTGTTAATCATACTTGCTTGTCGTCACCAGTGGATTGTTGTTGGACACCATTACTCAATATGTGTGTACATTATCATCATTTTTGACTGTTGGAAGGCGTTGGCTCGAGATGAGTTGTTCTGTAAAGTATAGATTCTTGGACATTAGTTATGTAGCGTAATGGGCGGCGCTGAGAGCTCGACTAAAAAAACAACCAGTAGAAATTGTACATTTAACTGCATCATTCCAAGAGAAAAGCCATTCGGAAAGAGTAATGATCAAGCAGCGGGAATACACATTCACGATCGACCTGTAGATCCAAATAGAACCATACACAGCAGTGCATTTCAAGTTCACGCAGGGTCGAGTCGATCGCCATCAGATTCTCACGATGCGGTCGTCGCCCAGCGTCCGGGCTGCATACTTGGTATGGAGGCGATCGTATGGCGGTGCTGGCGCTTTAGGTTGTTTTGGGAGTGAAGGGAAGAAGAAGAAGGATTGCGAAGTAATACTTGAAATCGAATGGATTTCCAGTATTGTGTATTCAAACGCAAAAAAACTGATAAGGACGTGTCGGGGTCTATATACTATCTATTCTACTTCTTTTTGAGATGCATTAGTATATGGACTAAGAGAGAAGAAGGTTTAGCGTTAAATGTTGATGCGTGAGAATCTTCCCGTGATTGATAACTACTGGTAAGAAGCGGACTCTGGAGAGCGTCAGGGGGAGAATGTAGAAGAAGGCGTTGGAAACACAGGTCGGAGAGATTCTCAACAGTTTATGGGCCCCATGGCGGTGGCGGGTAGTATGGCACTGATCTGACCGTTAACAATCAGTTGCTTTGAAAAACTCCAGAATTACCATCACCGATCTAATCGCCTACTTGTGAACACCAGCGTCGCCGACGCCGTAGTGGTTCGACGAAACGAAATGTAAACGTTTCCGAATTCAAATGGCAGACTAGACTGTCCACAAGAACGCAGGGGTGTTTGCGCATCTTCAACGCTCCAAAACCCGGATAGTATCTATCATCGTGCTCAGTTCTTTCCCACTGACGCTGCAGTTCCTCAGACGAACTATTTATCTTGCAAAAGTCGAGTTCCGTTCTGTCATCAGGACGGAGTGTTCTTCTTTTAATCAAGTTCTGTGATTGTCTGCGAAGCACAAAAATATAATAACAATGGTAAGAAAGTATTTACACGACCGTCTCTTCCCATAGTTCTAGCAGCAAAGGACTCAGTCGCGCAGACGGATGTGAAGCAGCCAAGATCCCCGTGAGATACGCTCCAGTCCTATAAGGACAAATTTGTCAAAATCCATCAGTCCAGACCCGATTCTCCATCGTGTGTCCTGGGAGTCGTCGAATTTTTCCTTCTGCTTCTCCTGAACAACGTAGCAGTCAGTGCCTTAGACATGTTGCCACAGACGAGGGGACGAGAATACCTGCAGGAATTCTTGCAACCGCTTAGCAGTATAATATACGAGCATGGAGAGCGTAGTTGGCTTCGGCGAGGGTTTGTGGTAACCTACAGTCCTAATCTTTTGCGGATGGGTCAGCAGAAGACCGCGATGACATTGGCGATCATGAACGCACAGTCGAAAACCATGGCCTATACCCAACCCACTTGGTCCACTATGAGCGACACGAAGGTGAACGGAGTGAGCACGGGTTACTAACCTTGATCCGAATTATAGTCGTCGCCTTGCAATCAGTGCTTTCAAAGACGTGATTATCTCTTCCATCGAGCCCAGAAAATCTTTGCGCCAAAGCATCCATAGCGGGAATTCCACACTTGCCATTTATGGAGAACTTGATCAGGTGACTAACGCGGGTCCGTTCGCCAACGGTTATCCAACTCGTAGCTGGAAAGTCATCCTGGGGGACAGAGAATCCACCGCAACCGCATTTACATGGACTTGTATTCATGGTAGGGGAGGGCTAGAGAGATGGGGTTAATTCAGCAGCATAGAAGCCTTCATAATATGATGAATATTCACCAGGTTGGATGGATGTATAACTCGAGAACTTATCGCTTTGGGTGGTGCCGGTTCTTCATAAAGCTGTACCTCAGGGACATACAACAGAGGATGCGAAAGCGAAGTAGGGAAGCGCATTAGATCCCGATCATGAGCCTGGTAGCACGAAAGACCAATCATGATGAACAAGTGATGGACCCGGGCAAAAACTGCGAATACAAACTGGGATACTTACAGGGCTGACAGCGGACACAGTCGATGGAAGACTCTCCAAACCGGATGGGGAATAAGCAGGTATTTGAAGAGCAGGATAGACGCTATCTGTAGTGTTGGCAAGGAAAATCTGTGTCAACGAGATTAGCACTGGACGGGAAATATGACGGATGGAACGGCGACTTGCTCGAGAGTCATTATTTGTCTGAGTATGCGAGATGCGGTTGCCAAAACATCCAGCCCCATGGCCATGATTATTATTTGAGTGCTGGAGGAACAGAAAGTTTTGATCCATGGAGAATGGGGAGGAACGGATGAGCAGAAAGACGATGAAACTGTTCTAGCAGCGTGTACGATCTACTGCATCTTATAATTTTCCGTATCTACGCTGCGGATGGACAAACATGGCAGCAGATTCCAGAGGTTCATGTGTGTCTGTGATGTGAGATTTTCATAGAGACAATGAAACCACGCGTCGATTGAGTTGGTTGTTCGAAGTAGGAAAGGCCGAGATGGAATCTGAAGGCCTGGGTTATAAGATACTGGATGATCCTGTGTGGTCTATCTCCGGGCGCCCATTAAGTACTGATGATCGTCTTTGATGCCGTCACAGGCACTGCTCCATTGGAACATATTGGTGTCGTTCGTATTCTGGATTTTACGGTGCGTGGTGAGGGCTTTGCACGTCGGAAATCCAATATTTAGGATCGCTTTGCATCAGCAAGTTGGTACTGCGATGGAGGAAACAAAACGCCTCGGTCAATAGATAGCTCTCTGCAAATCGATTTACAGCGTGTGATAAGGAGAGGAGAATCTGTAACAAAAGCAACCCGCAGCACAAAATTTAACGTTATATGGAACTACTCGGCAAGGAGATAGGATAGACAGCCCTTACTTGCAAGTACGAATGCATATCATGCATCAGAATCATCCCCTTTGTGGCAGCGCCTTTCAAGTCCGCGAAATTTCTGTCAAGCACTTGAGAACAGAGAAGGGGATTCCTATCGAATGCTAGCAATCCAGGAGCTTCACTGTTTTGACCATGCGGTGGATAGAACGTGACGTAGATGCGGATGAGCAACAAGCCTGACCGTCTGGGAGTATCAACTATTTTTAAAGTTTAGCCTTATCTACTAGCAGAGGGATCATATGGTTGGCCGTGGTTGTGTGTCGTGGTTGTGGGTCGCTCGTCCACTCCCATACAGTCGTTTGCATGGTTGTTGATATGGATGGTTGACGCTAGCGCCAACGTACGTACCTGAGCATAGTTTGCGCTCAGTGTACACTGTACAGATTGTACCCGAGCAGTTGTGACATACTCCTCGTGGCACCGTGACGCTTTCTCGATGCCTAATACCTTCAAGTTTACAACGCTGACATACGAGCAATGTTGGCTCTGGTTGCTTTTCCTCCTCCACCACCACCTTCATGTCTCTCTCTTGAGCACTTCAAGAGGGTCTGGAGACCCTCAATGGGGTTGATTCGACCGCTACACAGTGCCCCACGACGGCGCTTTCACATCCGCAACGGATTTGGTTCTATCTGGGTCTCCCTTTGCCGCCATTAATAGCTCTTTCTATGATAAGCCTCAGCAGATCCATCCGTCTCCGCTGACCATCAATTCATTTACCCGCTTTTGTTATTTGCCTACGTCTGGGTATGTTTTATCTGCCTTCCATACAAGTTCCAAGTAAAGGATGGTTCTACGACGATATGTATTATGTAACGAGGCGACATGTCTCCGTGAAGCCCATTATAATAAACATGGATTGTTCTGTAGATCAGGGTCCGTGGCGAAGACAAAGGTGAAAGGTTACAGAGAGTCCTGGACAATGGCGAGCTTCGTTAACTACAAAGCCATGGATCACGACTTTGCCCATGAGGCTACAGTGTACGTATCCGCCTTTATTTCATGCTGTAAACATATTCGATACATGGGATGCGGGAGGTTGTCCATTTTGGCATTCCAAGGTAACTTCAACAAAACACAAGGATGACGGAGTAGCGCGCAACGCAGCGTCTTTTAATTTTGTAATGTATGGGGCCGGGCCGCACCAGTATTTGAACTAGTAGTAGTAGGACGTTTCCTTACATTTGTTTCATTCAATTTACGCACCAAACCGGGCTTCAACAAACTCGCTCTACACAGGAGTCCTCAGGTGATTGTTACTAGTACCCGAATTGAATCAAGTTACTGAGTCACAGCCTGTACAAGACTAAAAACTGAGCGCCAGCCTCCTTCGGAGCACAGAAGACATCCATTCAATGGAGCATTGAGACAAAGACAAAGAATATGGGGCATATCTGAGAGCTCTATGGAGAAAAATCGTTGAAATAAGCAAACAAGCAACGTTGCATCCGTTTCAAACTGGGAAATAACAGATTCAGTGAGAAACACGCTCCAACCCTATAAGCATGAATTTATCGAACTCAACGAGGCCAGCGTATCTTGACTCTGAGATTCGTGGGAAAATATCTCCTGCTGCTTCTCCTAAAAACATATCAGTTATCAACTTATATTGCAACAGAACATATGATTACACGTATTAACTTTGCAAGCATTGGGAAACATTACTTGCAAGCGTCGAGAGCGTTGTTGGTTTTGCTACGGGCTTTCCGTAACCTTCCGAGTCTGTCCTTACTCGTTCAGTGTGACAGTGACCCAGGATCAGGCTTCTGCTGTGAACATACGGTTGAAGACCATAGCTTGTATCTGAGTAACTTATATCCGATAAGAGAGGGGAAAGAACATGTTGCAAGCGATAAACTACTAACCATGATCCGAATTATAGTCATTGCCTTGCAGCCTGTGCCATCGAATATATGATCATCTCTTCTATCTAGGCCATAAAACCGGTGTTTCAAAGCATCCACAGCGGAGAGGCCGCACTGGCCATTCACAGAGAATTTGATCATGTACTCCGACTTGAATCCTCTGATGGCTATATGTTTTGTGGTTAGGAGGATATTCTGTGGGAGAGAGAGTCTACCGCAACCGCATCTGCACGGACTAGTATTCTTATTGGAGGATAGTTAGATAAAAAATGAGTTCTGCTGCATGGAAAACGGTGTCATATCATCACGAACACTCATCAAATCGAGAGGATGT
The DNA here is from genome assembly GCA_003313825.1 of Sarcodon aspratus. NCBI lineage: Eukaryota > Fungi > Basidiomycota > Agaricomycetes > Thelephorales > Thelephoraceae > Sarcodon > Sarcodon aspratus. The sequence continues at coordinate 21,269 of QLOR01000867.1, forward strand.
TCATGTCGAGGGCTTGTCACTTTAGGTATGGATCCGACTCCGTGAGGCTGTGCCTCTGTGGTATAGAAGTGCGGCTCAGATGAACGTAGATACGTGAGGACGTGAGGATATATATAATCCGAGCGTATGTGCTCTTCGTAGACTTTTTTGACATGGAAAACCAATGAGCCGAGTATAGACGTTTGAAGAAAAGACAGGAACGAACGGGGCTGTTGGCACGTCCAACGATAAATACGCTTGAAGGAGGACAATCCAAACCAAACGAAGGGTGCGAACGGTGAGCATCGTGGATTCGATCAGAATTGGCTGTAAAGAAAGCCTGCGTATGAACAGGATAAGCGCTTTACGAGGCATAGTATAATTACTGTGATCGCCATATCCTTGAGGATGAACATTCGTCAAGGTCCCCGAAACATAATTGAAATCGTAGATAGGGTCGGTGTTGTAGCCGTCGTGGTTATAATAGCGGGCCAGAGAAGCTTCCATGAAAAGAAAAAAGGGGGGGTGTGGGTTTGTTACAACAAAGGATCAGGAAGAGGCGACGCCGTTCTGACGAGATAAAAGTGGGGTTTTATAATTTTGCATGGACTCATGTGTCCGATGGGGACAGGGCTGTCAGGACATGAGATCACCAGATGCAAAGACATGAGGAAATCAAGTGTGGAAGTAGTTTGAATTGAACCGGGATTATCGGAGCGTACACTCAAGTGTAAATTATTGGGCGCTCTGCAATACTGCGGGCGCACTCGTATTGGAGGTCAAGATTGGTGTGTTACGGTGAGGGGGGACAAACGTTTTGTTTCACCCTGGAATTATGGCCGCGACTCACGGCACAGAGAAATGAATTTGTAATCGCGGTTATCACATGCCAGTGGTATGAAGCCTGGCTTCTGCTTTCAAGTTGTTCACCCCGCAGCTTGCAGACTCGCGCCGGTCAGAGTTCACCAGTTACTAGTTACTTAGTAACTGGTAGACCGGAAAGGACACCACAATGCCGAGTCCTTTCTGTTTTTATGATTAACGTCTATACAGTACTTTACTAGTACTATTGGGTAACTGAATCCATAGTCTACTACTTGCTTTGGCCTTAATTTCAAATGGGTAACTTCCGCTAATCAATGCTTCTTTAATCGCTCCATTCTCTGGCGGTGGCGTCCGATTCATTGTTGTTCTGGACAAGGTAGAGTCCGCGACGTTCCTTTCCAGCTACTCCCTGCTCGCTCACGCGAATTTTCACGTCTTTGAACACGACGGTGGAACGTTTCTTGTGGATCCAGTTATTGTGCTTATGCAACGTGTGCTCAAGTTTCTCATCTTGTGTTGATATAATGAGGCATATCGAATTAACGACGTGGCGGAGCGACGAAAAGACCGACTAACCTTTTTACAGTACAGTCTTGTACCGGTCCTTGGGACAAACGTGATTTCTTCCCTTAATTCTTGTGATTTAATTACAAAAAAAATTGTACTGTATTCTAAGAAGGTCTGGCCTTAATTTCAACATAGCTTGATGCGTGGATGAAGTACAACAATTCAAATATCTGTGATTTGGACTCTAGGATGAAATTTTCACCCGGGTTTTCGGTCAAATAAGAGTCTTTTTCATTTTTTTTTTTAACGGGTTTGATGATAATCTAAAAAAACAACATATACAAGGTGTTCCGACATTGATGCCAGAGCAATAGAAGACACCCGAGCCTTATCTGTTGTTTTTGAAGCTGGAGCACTGGACGCGTCAGGTCACATCACACTTCCAATTTGGGATTGAACAAAAGTCGGTGACTCAGTGACGGCGACAACGGCTCTACACAACTAACTTCCAAACAGATGGCTCTTAAAAAATTCCAGAGTATATTTCAACTATGTGGAAGTAAATATATAAAATTTGTTTTGCATTTTAGACCGCCATGATAGATACCAAGGCCAGCCAAATTTGACCGTCCCAAGGACCGGTACATGACTGTATACAGAAACGGACTTCCATAGAATTAGTATTAGAATATGATACATTGTATGTTAAATAGGATCATGTCTGAATTTTTTCGAAACATTTTGACGAAGTTTTAGATTAGCCGAGTCCGTTTTCTGTAGAAATCGAGGATACCTCATCCCGGTCATCAATTCACAATGTGTTCCTATCATATTGCACCTTAGCTAAATGTGATGTACATATTAGAGACCTGTCTCATTGAATCCCGTAGAGTTCCGGTGCGGAAAAGCTTCATCTTAAAATCAGAAAATTCATTTTCAATACCTCGTGACACCATACAGTACGGATCGTTCATGGGTGTCCTCGGAAGGATCCGTCGGGAACTAGCGGGAAATTTGGCTTCAAGTTTGAAACTCGGTGCTGACGCTTCGTAAGTACTGATGGACCGAGTCATATTTCGATGAATAAGGACGAGGGATTCATAGTCGAATCGTGTTGAACAACCATGACGTTCACCCAACTGTGGACCCAAACTCCTTTGCTTTATTCCACACATATCTCGAGTCGTCTCGGAATATCTGCCTATCTGAAGCTAGAGGTGGTCTATGAATCTCTCTTTCAAACAGACTGACCTGAACTCCTTCACCGACATCAGAACGTACACCTGTCTCATTCATTTAAATATCGAGGGATTTCCTTGTTTATACAACGCTGCATAGAAACACACGGTCCGGATGTTCATGTCGTAGCAGCATCCGGCGGAAATGCGGGCCTTGCAGTGGCCTGCGCGGCAAAAGTTCTCCAAGTCAAATGCACCATATTTATCCCCAAAGGCATCAGTGCTAGCACACTCGCATTTTTGAAAAGTGAAGGAGCAGAGGTCATGATTGAGGGCGATTGCTATCTTCATGCTTTACAAAAGGCGGAAGAAGCAGTATCTGTCGGTGAACACATGTACGTCTGAGCCCTTCTACGGTTATAAGGATTCATGAAAGTGTTATCCTAGCATCCTGGTCCCCGCGTACGATCACCCCACTGTGTGGGAAGGACATGCATCAATGATAACAGAGATCGCGAGTCAACTCGGCTGTAAACCAGACGCCATACTTTGCAGTATCGGCGGGGGTGGTCTTCTAGGCGGTATAATTGTAGGATGTGAAACGCAAGGGTGGGACGACGGTCAGCGGTACAGATCGGAGCATGAGTACTCACTAATAGGATACAAAAATAGTGCCGATTATAGGTCTCGAGACACTCGGCAGCAACTGTTTCTACTCATCCATTTCGCTCAACAGTGATTGGAAGGATTCGAAGGGAGTTCCAGAAGATATCGATATTACTCAAGACGAAATGCACGGCGTGAAGATCGCACACTTGGAGAAACTTCCGTCACGGGCGACCTCGCTTGGGGCCTCGTGGGCATCACCTGGCGTAATCAGGAAGGCTCTAGATAGGAAAGGGGGCTTGAAGTGTGTTTGCATTTCAGATACCATGAGCATGAATACCGCGGCATTATTTGCAGGTATGCCACTTGTTCTCTTGTTATTGGAACCGTGGCCAAGAAAGCATAACAGAAGAGCACAAGATTCTCGTCGAGTTAGCGTGTTCCACTACATTGGCACCGGCATATGAACCCTCTTTGATGTCGCTCTTGTTGCCATCTGATGGAGCCCCCAAGACGGTTGTGCTTGTTGTTTGTGGCGGATTCAAAATATCGCTAGCAGAAATGGGTGAATATCGTGACATAGTGCGTAAGGAACTCGAAGACGGCGAAGAATTCTGGAAAGGAACGTATAATGGAGAAGAATGGAGCATTAAAAAGAAACAGAACATGGACGGCTAGGTAGTAAGTACCGTACAACTAATGAATATGTCAAAGGTTGAAGCGAACGCGCAATTCTCACGCACCTGTCAGAACCCTTTTTCCTACCGCTCGCGTTCTAATTTGCGTTGCAACTTGGTGGCTTTGATGCGGTCTAGCTCCTGCCGAAGAGTTGATTGGTCGGCAGGCAGATGCTGATAATTATGAATGAGCAGGTGACCGTGAATGCATCAATCAGCACACATACGGTGACCGTTCTGTGCTCTGGTGGAAAGATCTTTTCTTTATACTGGGAAGGAGGTTAGACGGTAGAGACATTAGGGTGAAAGAGAGCGTACAGGTAGAACATTTCTTGCATACCAATCCGGGTCGCCATATCGCAGGAGCATCACTACGGGAAAGAACACGTAGAGACCAAACTTGAAGACTTCAAGGTTGGGGCCGGCCATGGAGGAAACGTACAGATCCGCACTGAAGCCGACTCGCCGCGATGATGCTGGGACACGTGGCCTCAATTTAATGACATCATTTCTGTTCCGGCCATGGCCATCGTTGTCTAGGTACTTACTTCCACAGTCACGGTAGATTCATAAATAGCCCAGATATAAATGCCTCCTCTCGCCCCTTTCTCTCTCCGTCTCCCTTCAAAATTATCCCCAGCAATTTCCTCTCATGGCGCTCTCCAAGGTACGTCGATCCTCTCTTCTTTGAGTTCTATTTTCCGACGGTTCTCATTGGCTTCTGATCAGCATATCGACCCTGATAGGCTGATCCAGCAGTCGATGGACAAGAAAGCCTCATTTGGCGCCCATCATCTCACCGGAACAAATCACGGCTCCATCACCCATGCTTATGGCGGTAGATATGGAACCTCTCCTGTACCAAAGTTCAAGATCCCTTCTACTGTCAGTATCCCGTTGTTGTCTTTCCAGCCTGTTTAACGCGTCGGCTGTTAAGGGTACGGACGAAGAGTCCACCTATCGAACCATCCACGATGAACTCGCCTTGGATGGTCAACCTCTTCTCAACTTGGCCTCCTTTGTCCACACCTGGATGCCCAAGGCAGCTGAGAACCTAGTCATTGAGAACATGTCCAAAAACTTGATCGATCAAGGTATTTCCCTTCGCCTTTTGCCTGTCTTTTCAGCCTATTCATGATTCCCAATCAAGACGAATATCCCATGACCCGTACGTAAACCTGTTCGTTGTATTGTCGAATATATTGGTCATGCTATCGCCTCTAGAAATTATCCACACTCGGTGCATCTCTATGCTAGCCGATTTGTGGCATGCGCCATCGTCCCACCAATCTATTGGCACAGCTACTACCGGCTCCTCTGAAGCTATCCAGTTGGGTGGTCTTGCAATGAAGCGCATCTGGCAAGATAATCGCAAAGCTAAGGGTCTCTCTATTCACGAACCGGGCCCCAACATCATCATGGGTGCTAATGCCCAAGTTGCTCTCGAAAAGTTCGCCCGATATTTCGAATGCGAATGTCGTCTGGTTCCTATCAGCAAAGAAAGCCGTTACCGCCTAGACCCAAAGAAGGCTTTGGAAATGGTTGACGAAAATACTATTGGAGTTTTTGTCATTCTTGGCAGCACTTACACCGGACATTACGAACCTGTCAAAGAAATGGCCGATTTATTGGATGAGTATGAGCAAAATACTGGACACTCGGTTCCCATTCACGTTGACGCTGCGTCTGGCGGCTTTGTTGCTCCTTTTGCAACCCCAAAAATCGTATGGGATTTCAAAATTCCCCGTGTAGTGTCTATTAATACGTCCGGACGTTAGTGGTTGTCTCATTTGGTCCCAGACCGCTTGACTAACAAATGTTATAGACAAATTTGGACTTTCACAAGTTGGAGTGGGCTGGGTCGTTTGGCGATCAAAGAAGTATTTGCCCAAGGACCTCATTTTTGAACTTCACTATCTTGGGTCTGTGGAATACTCGTTTTCGCTCAATTTCAGTCGTCCAGCGGCACCCATCATTGCACAATACTTCATGTTACTTCATCTGGGCTTTGCTGGCTACCGCGCCGTTGCGCTTCAAGATTTGAAGAACGCTAGGACATTGAGCAGGGCTTTAGAAAGGTCTGGGTATTATGAAGTTTTGAGCGATATCCACCGCCTCAATTCTCCAGAGTCTGTTACCGATCATGTCAAACATAAATTGGGCGTGGATGAAGAAGCTGTCGAGGTAAGTTATGTGGGTAATATATGGGTGTTTTGTACTAATTTTTGGATAGAACTACGTTCCTGGCCTTCCTGTCGTCGCTTTCCGATTCTCCGATACCTTCCGCGAAGAGCATCCCGATGTTCAGCAAAAGTGGATCCAAACTCTGCTTCGAGCAAAGGGCTGGATTGTTCCTAATTATGAACTCGCTCCAGACTTGGAACAGGTTGAGATCTTGAGGGTTGTTGTGAGAGAGAATACGAGCCAGACGTTGATTGAGAGGCTCGTCTGCGATCTTGTCAGTGACAATCTCTAACATTCAGAAGAATTTCTAACTTCGTCTCTCTAGATGGAATTAACAGAAGGGTTGGCCAAAGATGATACGCCCTTGCACGCACTCAGCAGCTTGCACCAACGTCATGGAAAGAGTCATGAGATTCATCAAGGAAGAATGGACGAAGGATCTGGTAGCACGAGCTCAGGAACGTATGCGAAACCGTGCTGAAGTGTATCCGGTGTTGAGCTCAAATGTTGTACCTCAGCCTGTACCAATCATTATTCTTGTATCCGAATTGTTGAAGTGTATTTTATCATTGATGTTTATCCGGTGCCAATCTTGAGCTTGAGAACGCGTAATTAGGATTGGAACGATTAAATCAGAACGAGTGTTCTTATCGACTAATCAATGCTTTCATCGTTTAAGGAAGGCTATTACAAGCACAACAATTGTATATTAATAATTCAATACTTCTATCTCATTCTGCTGACTCCACGCTAATGGAATCCCTCATGGGACCCGACACATGAATCTCGGCCTCCGAGATGGGGTTGCCGTCAGAATCGACCTGCGTCCGACTCGAATGACAGCTTTGTCTCGGTAGTAGATAACTACAATCACTCCGCCCACACGCGCAAACCGAAAACGAGCTCTGGTCTTCCTCCCGCTGTTCCCTCGAGATCGAAATCCTATGTACCCCAGTCACGTCTTCACGGGAGTGAATTTCAGAAAGGCTGGCAAAATTCAGCGTGGACAAGTTCTGCGGTCCACCGCCTTCCTTGGATTCGAGATCCTGCGAGCTGTCGGAACATTGCGGATATGTTACATGTCGAGTGTATGCACTTGGGTGAACGATAGTCATGATGTTCGTAGCAATGCAAGGTCTGGTGGACAAGGAAGGTCTCCGGTTACCTACCGACATTGCATCTTCTGTGTTCGAATCTTTGGATATGTACGTTCTGTTGTTCCTACGAAATTTTGGTAAGTGAAAGGAGGAAGCTTGCTTGATCTAAACCGTACAGTGTTATCAGCAGCGTGATGACATAGAGTTTACCAAGGAAGGTTTGGAAAGGCCTGTACCAAAAGCTGGAGTTGTTCTTTCAAGCGCAACAGGTAGGTGTGAGTGTGCTGTTAGAAATAGAGATGGAAACAAGACTGACCATGAAGCCATAAAGGAATGTAGCCGTTACTGAGCACATAGCAGGAAGGATTGCGGTTTCCCAGATCAACACGCCCACAAAATCGAGCATCTAGATTGTCGTGTGTCAACACATGGAGTAAACGTGAGAAGAGATTACTACATGCCGTTTGGAGCTGCGGTCTGATTGTGGCAGACCGCGACCTGACGAGTCCAGTCAACACTGCGTACATACGAATATCAGCGGTTTATCTTGGTAGTGGGAGAGAGCGTAGAAAGGTTACATAGAAACGACAAGGTGACGTTCACAACTAGCAAGACCACACATCAGAGGCAAGCGTAAGCAAAATATAGAACAACAAACCTGCTGCCGCTATCAGGCAAGCAAGGACTGCAAGGAGAACACATCAGGATCGAGTTAAACGACAACATTCGTAGTTGAACTAACTGGAAGAGTCAAGCTGCCAGTCATGAGATCAAATGACGAGGACAAAGCGGTGAATAAGACTCACTGGCAGGTTGAGCGCATTATTGTCAGCGGTCTTGAGTTTCTGCAAGCCCCATAAGACATTGGAGCATTGCTGGACGGTCGCTACAATGATTATGATTGCGTGTACGACCGTTAAAAAGCTTAATAACGTCTATAGATATCTGTTCAAGGGTTGTTCGTATGATAACTAATGGAAGTCGTTACTAAAAGGCGAGAATTTTGATTCCACAGCTAAACAGGCACATCAGGACGAAGAAGAGCCTCGAAAATATGCCTGAAACTGACCATCCAACATCTTGCCGAGAGAAACGCCTGGATAGGAATCCCCGTCCAAGCAGTCTTAGGGATACGAGAGGTAAATAACTTATCGTTGCAGAGCAAGAACTATAGCCATACCATGAGCGGTGATAGCGTAATTAGCCACGACCACTTGAAAACTCGGTCCTGTATCGGGCGCAGGAATAGATGAGCGCTGACGCTCTTTCTCCACAAATCAGCTTACCCAGGATCCAAATCCAGTGACAGTGATATACCACATTTCCCTTGCACTGAAGCATGTTTGGAGCCTGGCGCCCAAGGTTAATTGCAGGCAACACACGAATATAGGTGGCGAAGGACTCACAAGCCGATTATTGAGGCATATACGATGATATATTTGATTATCTTACCTTCCTTGTTATGCCTCCAGAATGTCAGATGGGTAGATAACAGAAAACCGGTTTCCAGGGCTTGGATGAACATGCAAACGTAAGTTGGACCGATATAATCAATGGGGTGGGCGGAGGCGGCAGCAGTAAAAGACATGGTCGTCGTTTACATAGAACAGGGAGGTCGCAACGAGTGAAGGAGGACGCAGAGGAGAAATATCGGGAACAAAGAGCTGCTGAGCGACCAACATTCGAGCGAAACAGGTTGCAGTCTGATTTGAGGTGTCACTGGGAGCCGTGAGCGTTGGGGTGCCGCAATGCCGGTGACTTGGCGAAATTGGAGACCGTAATCATCAAAATCCAGGGCGCACGCAACACCGCCGATCGGCGAGTTGCGGTGATCCCGGAGCCAGCTTGCACAGCCACATATCACGTGTTGCATCATCATCGATGACGTAACAACTTACTTATTTCATTATTTCATTAATTAAGAAATAAATAATTTTATTCCCAGTTAATACTCTCCGAATTTAACATGGCCTGTCTGGGACGCATGAGCTCGAGCTTCTTTCTCTCCAGTCAACCCTTGGCCACAGTCCTGCGTCAAACAACAAGTCAGTCTCCAGAATAAATAACTCCAACGTCTACATACCTCGCACTTCAATGCGAACGTCGCTGTATTCGTATACGCCTTCCTTTGCCTCAACCTATCTGCCAGCTTCATTGCCGCACCCAAAACTGAATCTGTCCTTGGATCAGAACTTGTTACAGGCATGATAGTCTGATGAAACTCAGATGGTGCGTCTTCAATAAGAGACAATGAAACCGCGTCGTAGTGTATGCCAGAATACATCAGGATACATCGGTTACCTCCGTTGTTCCCTTCCCCTGGGGTGAAGTAATCGACGCGGCCTGTTTCAACGTCGACGGATGCGATCTCGGCGCCGAAGTGGTTTGCAAGAATCGTGAGCTCTATAGCTCCTCCCCAGGATGTAGGTTTCAGAATAGTGGATATATACTCATCCTTGGGCCGACTTTTTTCCCGTAATCAACATCATGAGACATCTTTGTTGAGCAAACGAAATGCACGACGTACCCAAGGATGGCTTCTGTCCACGTAACTACATCCCTTCGAATCGCATCCGCAACAACTATCAGATATGAAACCAAACATTAAGACTCGAAATATTTGCAGAAAAACAACATACTCCTCCTTATCTGTTGCGCTTCTCCAATATCTTGCATGAAGATCAAAGCGATACACGAAAACAGACATGAATTATCATCAGGAACGATCTTTCAAAAAAAAAAAACTCATCCGTATCTCACATATACAAAAAGTCGATGGGAACAACAACTCACTCGATGAACCAAGAAACCACCATCATCAGTCTCTATAACATCAGGTCGAGTCGGATTCAAGTTTGCCGATGACGTCGGAGTATGCGCATATTGTGCATCAGCTAACAGACTTGATCCCGATTCACTTCGAGCTGTCTGGGTGCTTTTGCGAGAGGAATCAGACGGCGTTGTTTGAGATTTCGTTGCATTGCTTCCGTGTTGTTTTTGATTTACAATCAACTGCTCGCCTTGCCTTATCCCGAGACTAGACAAAGGCAACTCGGGGATTAGTGTAAGAGAATGAGGTGGATATCCAGCTTTGACTATACAAAGCAACACATGTGGTTAGTAATCCTTAGGCTGAGATACGCGGATTGCGAACATACCATCTTGGAAAGAAGGTGGAATCTCCGACACTGCATATATCTCCTGCATCAGGTCCTGAACTGTGAACGCATCAAAATCCACCTGGATTGTAGTGACACCCTTTGGATGTCGCAGTCGCACGGGGGCCATGGTGCTCGCTTTACGGAAGAAACAACAATGATTGATTATTTTTCGGTTACACGCTTAAACCCAAGAGTCACGGGACACCACAACATAGAGCTGCTGACTACTCGACGCTTGCCTCCTCTTCTTCTTCCTTGTTCTCTTCTGCTTCCTCAATATCATCATCCGTCTCATCCTCTGGAGGCTCATCCTCAGCCTCATCCGGGACTTCAATAACGATCACTATTGGGTTCATCCAAAAGTATGCTGTGGTACTCAGAAGCGCCATACCAATCCACCCCCACCGCATTTTAGTAAAGTGTCGGTCCAGTTTATTGCTGCTCTCTTGAGGGCTGCCAAACTTTGGGCATGGAATTAATGAGCGCCATGATATACCCAAATCAAGGCGTCGCAAATGAGGTGTGCTTGAGGGAAGTGGGAAAGCCCGAAAGAGGACGAGGCGAGCATGTATGACAAGTGAAGGAAACGATTCCATCAAAAGATCTGAAATGATGGCGTCGGGAAAGGGAGCATTCAACAACAGCAAGATGTGAGAAGCTACAACAATGTCAAGAGTGGTGGGTCTTTCAAACGAATGAGCTATATCTCAAGGTAGTAGGAAGGAACATACTTTTCGTAGAAGAAAAACGAACGGCCTTCAAGTAGTTTAGAGTAAATCTCTAGACAGGCTCTCGCCTTATCTAGAATCTGTTATTCGAATGTCAAAAATCACTCAACATCAACCGTTGTAAACGACAATTACTTGTTCTCGAGCAAAAGCTTGCTTCATCTTGTCTTTAATATCCTGTTCTGGTTTTACGATCTTGTTCAACCGAAACTTCGATGTTTCGCGGGCTTCCTCTCGTTCAGGTCCAGGACAATTCCATAGGCCTGCAGATTCTAGACGGGGCTTGTAAGACTCACGAATCCGACCGGGAACATAATATCGCTGAGGAACTGGTAACATATTCGCCAGTGTTGGATGAGTTAACCCCCAATAATTGGCAGAAGATGAATAAAATGAGTAAGCCTATGTGAGGGGAATCCAAATGTTAATGTCGGGAAGAGGACGCTATTTTAATTAATATACACACCACAAGGTCACCGAGATGTGATAATGCATGGGTACACCAAGCAATTGTTTGGGTTCTTTCAATAACAGAAAGATCACAGTCCAAATCCGAAGAGCCAGGCATTCCGGAAACATATTTCATGATCGCCGAAAGGGAAGAAATGCGAGATAAGTCATGAGCGAGGTAGGGCAGTTGACCTGGTTATATGACGTGCGTTCTGCTCAATGAGCAATATAACACTGAGGAATGGCAACACTGACCCACCGCTGGGAGAGTTGTCAGGTGTTGTGGATTCTACTAATGAGTGTCTGCCTGGAATTACAAGCTGGAGATGCAGGACGGCGGCAAGACAAGATGGGTCGATGGAGGCGAGACCGAACGCCCCAGGCCATACGTGCAACTCTGTTAGTGATTCAGCCATCAGGTTGATGTAGAAAACAGGAGCGTCACTTCCTTTGAAAAGGCAATTTTGCTCGACGCGAAGTTGGCGTCGGACTTGACTCGCAACTGCTACTATTATTTACCTACTCTCACATAATGCTCAGGTTGTTGAGGCTTTCGTCGTCTGCGACATGTAGAAGCTTCAGCTCGACGACTGCTGCAAATGCAACAGCAGCTTCTACCTCCAAGTGGACACCCCACTCAATCCGGACAGGTCTCATAGCTCGGAAACGGGGAATGACTGCTATCTGGGATGACAACGGAGTTCGAGTTCCAGTGACAGTGTTGCAGGTGCCATTCAATACCTTCTTATCTTAATTTCGCCCTTTGAATTTTCGTCAGTTAGACAATTGCCAAGTCACCGCAAATGTTCGGACAGTGCGGCCAGACCAGTCAGAATACCATGCCGTCCAAGTAGCTGCATCGGACAGACCAGTGAAGACTACTACAGCTCAGATGGTCGGTCACTTCAGCAAAGCTGGGGTAACACCAAAAAGAATCGTGAAGGAATTTCCTGTGACTCCAGATGCACACGTTCCTGTCGGTAGGTGGCGCATTTGTCAAGTCTGTCATGTTGCCTCTGTTGATGATGTCGGACAGGCACAACTCTTTCCGCTATTCACTTTGTGCCGGGACAATATGTAGATGTTATTGCCAAATCGTGAGGCTTGTATTCTACGTCACCATCGAGTATATTCCAACCCGTGACTTAGACTAGGTAAAGGGTTCCAAGGAGGAATGAAACGGTGGAACTTCAAAGGTCTACGTGCTAGTCACGGTGTTTCCGTATCACATCGTTCTATTGGATCAACGGGTGGACATCAGGTAACATCCATCGTCGTATTTGAACTCTATTTTTATTTGAATTGTTTCATAGGACCCCGGGCGTATCTGGCCGGGCAAGAAGATGGCCGGGAGAATGGGGGGTGAAACAAACACTACACAAAACCTCCGGGTTGTGCGCGTTGACACCACACTAGACTTGGTTTTCCTCAAAGGATGCGTTCCGGGCATTGATGACGCTCATGTCATGGTTCGAGACGCGAAAAAGAAATTATTGTCCACCGCAAAGGCAAATCAAGAGAAGGGGTTATATGAGAAGGTGCTCCCCAAAGGCGTCCTCGATCTACCGTTCCCAGCAGGTACCGTGGAGATGGCAAGGACACTTCCTAAGATCCTTGTCGCCCCTTCTGCGCGTGTTACGAATCCTTTCGTCCCAAGAGAATGAGAGACTAGTTTGCTCTTGTAGCACTACATACATACAGTACTTACTTCTACCCCAGTGCATGTGACCTTTGTGACGGATAATTGTGCTCAAGGCTCTGAAACGGTCCTGGCACGCTCTTTTGTGCAGGTCAATGCTGCATTCGCCTTCTTTACACTGTGTTTGTATCTAAAATCTATGGCAAATCCGAGCATTCTATCAAAGGATCGCCTGCTGGTCCAAATTGCGTCGTACAACACAAATCTACAGGGCGTCAATGGACTACCACAAGATCTCGTCGACTGGTTGTCTCCAACCCTCCAGGTGTCCAAGTTCTTGACTCGTGGACCAAGAGCTCCAGATGTTGTGGCAGTTGGCTTCCAAGAGTTGTTACCCTTACACCTAGGATGTGCGTAACTTTCTACACTACTGAAGCAAATCACATTCTCAACATATCAGCTCCCATATTCAGTTTCCGGCTTTTCCAAATCCGTGATAGAAGACCGAAACGCTCTTATCCTCTCACAAATCGAAGCCCACGCTCCAAAAGGAGAGAAATATTCCCTAGTAGCCAAGATCGTCAACGTAGGCGTAGCTCTGCTAGTATATATCCGTGACGACAGGTTCCCGCGGGTAGCAGATGTGCAAACCCAATGGACCGGGAGTGGGCCAGCTTACATGGGCAACAAGGGAGCCGTTGGTGTCAGGTTTCGTTTAGCTGCCGAAGATGGTGGGATAGGAGAGACATATACGTGCGTTTCATTCCGCCTGACCTTGTTTTTTCGTTTGCATTCAAGATGCCAGGTCGTTAAGCAATTTGTTATAGTTTTGTATGTGCACATTTGACCGCGCATGAACCTCGCCTAGCGAATAGGATCGCAGACTACCGGCATATTGTCCAGACACTCCTTTTTCCACCCGTTTCGTCGTCGTCGCCCTCGCCAACTACCATGTATTCGACATCTCACCTATTCATGTTCGGAGACCTCAACTTCCGACTCTCGCTCCCAAAGTCTCACCCTTTGTCTGGATCGGAGGGCCGTCCACAACTCCTCACATCACTATCTGCTGAAGCAGGGCGCGAGTCTCTAAAGGAATATGACCAGCTCTACGTCGAGCGGAAGAAAGGCACAGTATTTCTTGGTTTACACGAGGGAGAATTCTGGAAATTTAAAGTGAGTAACACCTATCAATTTCCTCCATCGTTTAATCTAAGATATTCTCTTTTTCATGAACAGTGTAGCTACAAATACAACCTAGGAGAAGTCGACAGATACAGCACCAAGAGGACACCGTCGTGGACGGACAGGATACTGTATGGAACCTACAGCGACGATCCTGTTGCTACAGAAGTTTCGAACATCACAAACACTTTGTACACAACTATACCTAGTTACACGACTTCGGATCACGTACGGGTTTCATATTCCTTATTCTTCCCTCACTCACTCCGTACTCGTATCTACAGAAACCAATCTTGGCACTCCTGCTACTCCCCGCACCTAACCCTCTCTCTTCATCCGGTATTCCCCTCCTCACCTTACCTCCCGATTTTCCGCTCAAGCCAGATCCATACGCAACATTAAAGAGATATACGGGAAGATCACTTGATCGGATTATTGGATACATCTGGTGGATACTCACTCTCATTGGAGCAGGCTCTGCGTTGGTCGGACTCGGCAACTTTATTATTGGAATGGGCATGTGGACGTTTTGGAACAATCGTTACAGTCCTCCTACGTCGCAGGTGTAACTTCACAATTTAATTATGTAAATATTTATATGTATTGTTGCAGTCATCGAGGACGAAATGTTGTAAAAACCATCGATATATTTAACATAGTACGAAAACAGGAACGAATAGTAGTTGAGCTATTCAACCGCTGGGCACATTTGTATAACAGTGACGAAGAAATTGAGCCAGGTTAGAAACAAAGTAACTACGTGTTTGAATAATATGTGTATCGACGACGATGGGGGTCTGTCGACGAGGCCCAATCCAAGTAACACCGACTGCAAAGATGTAAGAGAGCTATGGTTGATGCATATTGTAGAAACCCGACTCCTATACATATTCAGTATACTCATCCCTCTTGTGTTGTGTCAACGACGATTATTTTCGGGATTTTGCGATTTGCAGGGTCGATCGGAGTTTCTCCATCCAGATCTTCTTCATCTTGGTTTGTAGCAGAAACAACAGGTTTAGGCAACCGGACAAAACTGACAAGGACGAGCGAACAAGACATTGCAACAGCACAGATCAGGAAGATCGCTTGCGGGAACGTCCCCACCGTAGCTGCATACGTGAACCCGAACAGTGCAGGGCTGATTATATGCCCACTGATCAAAGTTAAAAAAAAAGTAAAGATTCCTAGATGGGTTTTATAGTAGAAAAGAGATATGAACGAACCCAAGGGCAGTCATAACACTCAATGCTCCAAACAAGCTCCCAGATTCGGTTCCGCCCCGACTAATGTATAAAGCCAACGAAAGACTTTGTACTGCGGGTGTAAATCCTGCCCCGCATGATCCCATAGCTGTCCACACTGTGAAAACTGGCCCTGAAGTAGCGATCCCCATAAGAATGTATGCCGTTATCTCAATAATCAGAGATGTACGGGCTATATTGAGGTCGAAGACAGGCGAATTGTGACGATGACCATGTGTAGAGTCCACAGACGCTTCTGCAGGTTGTAGGGGCTCCCTTTCTGACTGCGTTGAGGGTACTTCATATGTTGGCGAGGATTCCTCTGATGGTCCCGTGTACGATTGGACAGACGCTTTCGGTTTTGGTCTGAAGAGAGAAATTATAGCTAAGAGCGGGGAGCATTTGGCTATATGCTGAATATAGAATAGTTATGGGGACTTACTTGGCAAAATAACCATTAAAAATATTGCTCGGGTGATGCCCATGACACTCATCCAATAACCAAGCTATAGAGGCGGTAATCGATATGGGAACGAAAATAAATAATTCTGGGTGCCCACAATCTCAGAATTCCAACCAAACTTTAAGGATGCTTTGGAAGGTATTAGCGTTAAATCGCCTTTGTACCTCATATGCAAAACTTAGACAAACCGTATTGGAATTTGTACGGATATGTACCCTGAGAGAATAAGACGGTGAAAAATGCAACGGGATAGTTAGACGGACTTACTTACCATCATCATAATCGCAAAGCAATAGGCAGCTGACAAAAGGGTCAGGTTCCAATCTAGTCTCCGTTTAGAAGGACGACTGTTGTCTGTATATGCAGGAACGAATATACGCAGAGGGGCTAAGAAAATAAATAATCTGCGAAGACTGAAGCGCGTAGCGACTGAAGTCGCTGCTTTGGAGTTCGCGTAGTCCCGACGTGCACGAGCAAGTTGACGAGGAAATAGCGACTCTGGAACGATGAACCATACGACGAATGTATACAGCAAATGCATCGCAAAGGCAACATCGAAGGCGGATATCACTTCGTGTGTATAGCGAATAACGAGACTTCCTAGCGTAGGGCCGACAGCAATCCCAGTAAAAAGGAGGCCAAGATAAAGGGAAAAGGTTCTGGATCTGGTATTAATCCAAATGAAAACAACGTCAATGGTACGGCGAGTGAGTGTAGGATAAAATCGACCTTTTTTCAGGTTCTGTACAATCCGCGATGTAGGCATGGATGTTTGCAGATGCCGCACTCATTCCTGATCAAGGACATTGTCAGGGCCAAACTTTGCAGCTACTAAAGAAGCTTTTACCTCCGAGAAGGCCCTCTAGGATGGGACCAACTATCAGAAGCCGATAACTTTCCGGGAATTTTCCAAAAGCTCGATAGACGAAGATGAACACTAGATCGGTCAGCAATAAGCCAACCATGCAAATTCGCATGGTCGATACACGTCCTTTGCGATCGGAACGCTATTGGTAATAGTAAACAACAAGATCAATCACAGGGGTGTGTGTGTTGGATGGAACTTACGGAAGCCCACGCCGCCGTGGTCAGGCAACTCAAGACTCCAGAGATAGTGGTCATTGCTGTTGATGTATAAGTGGTGTGTCAAGAGAAAACTGAGTTTGACGTGCCAATAAGAAACGTTGCGGCAGCGGCCTGTACGACTGGATCGGAAGAGCAGAGACTGAAGTCCGGAGTAGTTTCATTAAAAACCGCACGGTCTGGTCCGGCGCTTGACCTTAAAGTACGACAGACCAGCTGGGTCACGATCTCGATACGGGGAGCGATTGTCATGCCCGTTGCGGCTGGATAGACACGAGCATGGTTTTAGTGATAGGTTACAGGCAATGGGCGAGAAGGAGAACAACCCATGACGAAAGGAATCATTGCCAAAACCCTAGATGCAGCTGTCGGTCGCGAAGATCGACAATGACAAGGGGGCGCCTTACCATACAGCAGACGGGCGTTTCCACCAAGGAAGACGGCGTCTCAGATCAAGGTCATGGTCTGAAACGACATCTTCTTCACTATCATGATCATGTTGAGAAGGAGTTTCTTCCGAGTGGTGACTATGTGGATGCACAAATCCGTGCAAAAACTCGACAGCCTCCTGCTCTAAAGCACTATCTGGGAAGGCCAGGGACTCTGGAGCTTGGGGAATGGGTAGATAAGATACGGAGTGGCGAGAGCTGTGTCTTGAGTGAGGTGTGGAAGATGTGGGGGGAGATCTGTGGCCCGACATTGCGAGGGGAGGATGGAGGAAAGGAGCTGGAGAGAGTCAGGGCCAGGGGGGCCGGGTATCATCGGGGGTGAGGTCATATCTGGATGATATTGCTTACTGTGCTGACAAGCCAGGCCACGTATCAAACGGCAGAAGCAGCCGCACGAGAGAACTGCGGCCTCCCTCAGAAGGTCTATGTAATCCACGGCCTGGATAACGACTCATTTCTGGATACTTTGAAGTAGTTGACGGAGACCCAAGTCTGGGGTTACGATCGACATGGAAGAAGCCGAGCTGAGTCAGCAGCGTTGATAATCCGAACCTTCGCCCGACCAATGCACGAACAAAGCACATGACGAGTGGGCTCGCCTGGACGCGCATCTAGCGTGGGTCAACACGGCGGGCTGGTGGAGACGCTGTCGGGACGCTGTTCAGGACAACAGCGGCACGTGCATTTCTCTTCTTACCTTCGACGTCGGCTGCCATTGAAAAACGAGGTAGCCTTTCTTTTCTTTCCTTTTTCCTCGCCTTTTACCCCATGTCTGCTCCTGCTCCCCTCCAGGCTTTCCTTGGTGGTGTTGGGCTTGCTATACCCGTACACGATCTCCTTACTTTAAATGGTTCCGTCTTTGGCATCTCCGGTTTCCTTCATGGTGCCGTTCGCGGCTCTAGCGAAGCAATCACTTCGTTCTTGGGCCTTCTTCTTGGTGGCGCAGTTGTTGGGCTGTTGCAAAACAACCCCCCAGAAATAATCGACCAACGCTTCTCGACTGTTATCTTATCGGGTTTCCTGGTCGGCATGGGCACTAAGGTCCGCCTTTTATGACTTTTATTTTTTCAATTCTTCTGTTGATAACCCTCTTATCATAGCTTGGCGGTGGCTGTACTTCTGGGTGATTCTGAAGTTGTCCAATTTCATATTCAAACCTGCCCTAATCACTTTCGTTAAAAGTCATATGGTATCGGGATTGTCGCGCTTGTCACTCCGGTTGAGTTTTTATTTTCTTGCATACACCAGTCAATTTCAACGTACAGTTCTATACAGGTCTACAGTAGCGACGGTGTCTTTCTTTCTAAGTGGAGTGATTACCACGCAGTTCCTTCACCGCACCTCGTTTACTCCAATCGATAACCTTCCATACGACTGGACTCTCGGCAAACTGGGGAAATCATTAATCATCCTTCAAGCAGTACCAATGGCAATCTCAACTATTCTCCATCTAGCAGTGAGTCTCCAATTATAGGCTTTCCCTATGAATATACAGACTTGCATAGGCCCCCAAAGCAATCTCTTCTTCTGAAGATCCTTCAGTCACGAATCCTCTTCCACTCTTTCGCCATATCGCAGCTCTTACCACAGCATTCCAGTTCTCCCTCGCTCTCCGACTCTCTGGCCTATCTTCTCCATCCCGAGTCCTTCGGTTCCTTGTCACTCCTCTCAACGCCTCTACGTTCGACCCATCACTTGCGTTCCTTGCGCTTGGGGCCCTCCCTCTCACCGCCGCTTTGTATCACTTTTTCAGAGGTACCCAACGTCCTAGATTAGGTGGTCCTTGGAAGATTCCCCAGAATGACACCATAGACGTCAAGCTCGTCTTGGGTGCTGCGTTATTCGGAGTCGGGTGGGCAATTCAAGGCATCTGCCGTAAGATTTTCCTTGTGGGCAACTCCCGTTTTGTTGACCTTTATCTCGTTACACAGCTGGTCCTGCTATCCTCAATTTGGGAACGTCGTTCGTTCAAAGAGACTCCTCCTTCCGTCTCATAGCTACCTGGTTAGGTTCCCTTGTGGCTGGAGGACTCGTTGTTTCGTCTTGTTGATGTTTCGATAGTCTACCTTGTTTCCAGGTCAATTATCGTCTTCCTATCTTAATTAATAATACAAAACAAGCATCATCTATACGCTGTAGGTAATTCATGTAGATACTGACGATGTTACAGCAGGATGGACAGTGCTTTTCGCAGCCCTGCTCCGTCCCCATTTTATGTTGACCCTCTCACCGTCCATATCCAGCCCGTTAGCCCAAGCTTGTGCTGCTGCTTCTGCTGATGAACGATCCGTAAAATTGATAAATGCACATCTAAGTTGCAGTTCAATAATCAAGCATCTGAACAGTTTTCCTCCAAAAAAAAGTACGAACTTTGACTTGGCAACATGAACGACAGACTTGACTTGTGAAGGATTGAGCGCCGGTAATGACTGTACAACCCGTGTTCGGATAGATTGCTCGGTAGCGGATGCAGGCAAGGAAGTAAGGAACAACGACATCTACAGTTATTATTCTGAGCATTAAGGTAGAAAAAAATAAGTGGGACAAACTTACAATGGAAGTATCTTCGGGCGGTCTGAGCCCTTGATTCTCAGCATGCTTGCTCATAATTTTTTGTGCCACAGGATCGTCCTTCCCATAATACCGATCCTGGATGTTTTGCTTCGACAACGCGTTGTCGACTGGTATTTCATGTCTACCGCACATTAAATGTAATGAGAAACGTGCCCTGTTTTGCATAACGAATACGAACACACCTGAAAGGACACTGATCTCCACGGTTGCACTCCCCTTTGACAAAGAACGAGCACACGTGTGGACGATTGCGCTTGTAGTACGGATCGGTCCTAGCCAATTGCTTCAACATGTCCTTTGCAGCAGAACTCGCCCGGGTCGAATCCAGCCCGGATCTATTTGCCTCCAACTAGAACAAAACGTATCCCATTAGCAGCGGATCAACCCTGCATGCGGGCGAGAAGGGAATCTATGCAGCAAATGGAAGAAACTCACCTTCCCTTCCATATTCTGCGCATAATATTCCCTATTTACGTCGCTCGTAGGAGCCTCATTCTGCAATGCCAGTGCCGTATCCCGAACTTGCGTTGGCAGCCCATACTCTAGGTCCAGCAAACATGTCTGGCACACGTTCTTGATCTTCGCGCACGTCTGGCATATCACTGTCGCCTTGAACCGCATCCCGTTCCCTGGATTCCACCGGAAAACTGTGAATGGTCTAGCGCACGTTCCGCATTCTCTTCCAAACTCTTGTTTGGACTAAGACAAGGAGGTAGATAACAGATCGTAAGTTCAGCCGTTTGAATCTGGAAAGGAGAAATAATGGCACCATTCGGATGAAGGGATTGTCTCCCAGACCTAAGAAGAATGGGTTTCTCATTCACCTCATTGTCCCAATTGAAATATACCGAGGTTTGGACTCACATGTCTCGCAAAGGATGGGGAATTCGCTCTGCTCCCAACCAGCCTTGTTGATATCAGCTTTCGGTGGCATTTTCAAAGATACTGTAAGCAACGGCGAAGTCAAGTCGAAGTGAATCAACAATGCTGCCACGTGCTTCGGCCTTCGATTTATGGTCAAACATAAGTTCACACGGGCTGCGACTATGTAGTACATTGGTAATACATCCACGAATACGAATGGACGAATAGCAGTAAACAACCTAGAGCATAACAACGCCGATACCTCTGCCAGCTTTGACACCATTAACAGGATTTACACCCGCTAAAGGTGCAGTTCTCCAATTATATAGATAGAAGTTCAGCAATCCATCACCAGCTCCAAACTATATGCCTTTGTAAACCATGGAAAACAACGATGATATCCCTGAAAAACATACCTTGAGATCCTCCAAAAACTCCACATTGTCCATCAGCGTCAGCGCATTAAAGACGTCAAATTTTGCTTGCTCGGCGATAACAAGTGCATCTTGCACTAAATCCGTCAATCGCTTCTTAAGCGCACCAGATTCGTCGGAACCGCCCTCCTGAAAAGCGACGTCTGTAGCGTAATAATAAAGGTAGGCAGCTTCCAGCAGGTCGTACTTCTCGTGGTATATGATTGTGGAGGGCAACGAATAGAACGTGAAGAAGTCGGTAATCTTGTGTGTTTGCAGATCTTCCACAACGTACGTCCACACGACCTGTCCTTCCCTCCGGCCCATCTCGTTCTTTTCTCCTGTTCCCATTCCGCTCAAGAAATGATAGTTGATATCTTCAGTAGTTAGTACCGGCCACATGCCAAACCTAGACATGAATCGAGTGAACAGGTCGGTTACCGCTGGAACATCATCCTCGTTCATTTCCCTCAGTCCTCTTCCGTTTTGTGCCAAGCGTGGAGCCGACGGCAGCTTGTTTTGTCGAATCATACGTGCAAGTGTCATGTTTCTCGGCACAAAGGTGAACTTGATATCCACAAGTTTGGGTATATTGAGCGAACGATGGAAATATCTTACAATTTCAGCATTGTAAATAATACTCAGAAAACGCAAGGAAACATCGATATGCTCACCGACATGTAGATACTGGAGTAGGCAAAAACATCCCCGCAGTATAAATAGCTTGGAAAATCCCTTTCAAGTGACACTGGCGGGTAACTTCTTTGATAAGCACCGGAGCGAGTCGTTTATGCCGAAGCTTCTTGATTACACAAAGAAAGTTGATCTCGCTGCAATGGAGTTCTCTAACACCAATTATCGAATCAATATCTGGGTTATGTAAAAATGGCAAAAACGATTTGGCATACTTTTCACGAACTCGGAGTGTAACAGGAACGCCGGATATGAAAGCTACAAGTTTCTTGTTGGACGCCACACGAACACCAATGTGCCACTCTTGATGGTAACCCGGCGGTTTCAATGCCCATTGTAAAAACTCGGCAGAATATTTGAATCTGAAAGATGCGTCGTCGTCTTCCACATAATTGGCAGACAGAAGCTCGTAGATTTCCTTCAACTAGACACCTATCTGTAAAACGAGAGAAATCTGTGAAAGAGGATGCTCACTTGAATGGGGTCGTTGACATCTACTGTCGTCCATTCGAATTCCTTCGGGAGAGGGTATGGTTTCTGTCGCAGCTCTTTTCCCAGCTTCGGTGCTTCAATATATCCATCTTCCTCCCCCACAGACTCTCCTGGAATTCAGAACCGTAAGGTATCGATTGCAAGATGAGCTACCAGAACGCGCATACCATATTGAACAACTGGCTGAGTAGCCCAAAACTACATTAAAACAGATCAATACCACAAAGACCACCAACGTAGCCAGGAGATTAGAAAAACCTTGTGGTCCCCCGTATCTTTTCTACCTTTCCCTCCAAGACCCCTCTTCCGGGCAATAGACTCATCGCCAGGAGGGTGTTCTGCGTCAAGAGTCGTATCGATGTCTTTGTGTTGAGTTTCGTCTGAAGACATAGTGGTTATCAAGTAATCAGTCGCGGCACCGACTGTTAGCATGGATCATTTAGTTATCAATCTCTACTACTAGAGTAGTCTACTTTCACCCTCTTCCTCTTCTTCACTCGCTCAGCCAAACTGCTCGAAACCATAGCTTCCATTATCTTTGTACTCGCACGTCCTCGCTTGCGTACTAGTGTGCTTGGTTCTGGCGTATCTGGGGGAGTCTCCAACCCTAGATCATCCTTCGGTTCCTTGTTCAAACCATAAGTTGCGAACGATTTTAGGTCAGCGGTAAATAAAACCTATGCCGTACCATCAGAAAACCCAGTGGAATGACTCTCATCTCGAACATACCGAATGAGCCCAACCTGCATACTCTCCCCACACCTCAGCTAACTTCGTGCTGACTTCATCATATAGCTTTGGAGTCATCGTCACTTTACCTCCTTTTGCAGGCGACGACATGCGCACCCCGTAGTGTTTATGTGCAATTTGATGAACATGGGTATCTACAGGGATGACCTCTCTCTGGAAGCAAACTGAGGTGCGAGATTTCAGGGAGAAAAACATGCTACGAACCTTGTCTAAACTCATTAGTAAAACACAATCTGCCACCTTGCGGCCCACTCCCATAAGTTTGAGCAGTCCAGTCCTCGCTTCATCTGTACTGAGATCCCTTAACCCAGCAAGCCATCGCTCCGCTGACTCTTCTGGATGTTTCGAACAATCAGAAATACCATGTTTGTCGACTAGCATCTTAGCTGTCTTCTGAATAAAGTTTGCACGATATCCAAATCCCAAATCCCGAAGCGTCGATGCGACTTCAGGTGCAGCGAGTACAGAAGGCGATGGGAACGGGTGGTAAGCTTCCGTCTCTACAGTTTCAGTTGGCGTCACGATATGCAATAATGGCGGGGAGTAATGATTGCAGAGCGATTTAACCATCTTAGAAATGCGCGAAATGTTGTTGTTCGAGGAACATATAAAGCTTAGAAGGCATTAGAACGAGAACGGGGATAAAAATTTTATTAAAAAAAACGATACATACGAGATAAGATTCTCCCAAGGATCCTGCCGCAAGATCCTGATACCGCTAAATCTTCCTTGGATGTTGCGGAAAATAGGGTCCCGCTCGCTCCACGCTTCATACAGCTCTTCCAAATCGATGTCAAGCTGGAAGTAGTCATTGATCCAGGCCAAGGTCTCCGCATCACGTACAGCTTGCTGTGCAGGCGAATGCGGAGGTTTAGGGAATACGGAACGATAAAATAACGCGTCAGAAGACTGGCAGAGACAAACAACGCGATCGCGGAGGCAGAGTCGGTACTCGTGTGAGGGGATTGATGGATCTTGTTGTACAGGCAAAGTATATATCGACCAACGAAATGTTTGTCCACATTGCAGAACAGCAGCAAGGGATAGTTGGCTAATCGAGAGAGGCAGTTTCTGAAAATATGCAAACTGCATCAGGAACTTTTGAAGGTTCCTACTGGACAAAAAACCCAATGTTCATGAACCACGCCATACACAGCGGCAGTTACATAATTTCAGCGTGGATTATACTTAGTAGGTGGGAATGATTTACGGCTTAAGCACCATATAAGGAAGGCGAACCGTCACGCTCACGTCAGCACGGCGAGCCCTTTCCTTTTGGGGCTCGAAGCGCGGTCCCGATTGAGGTAATCTGGCGGCGCGAGCGTCGGCGCCTCACTGCTGTGGCCCGGGCTCTTTGGGTTTGCGGGTTTCTCTCGTTCTTAGTTGCACCATGATGGATTGCTGCTGCAGCTGCCTAGGTACTAGATACACTCTGTGTTGATTATTCAACTCGAACTCTATGTGACCATGGTCCGTGTTACCCTCACACGTATATAACTTGTTCAAGTGTGTTCATTTCCCTCAGTCGTTCTGTTTACGCGACTGAGGTGAGTCTCTTTTCGTCTTCCCTTTGTTATAGTTGATATACTAAACCTGTAATCTAGAGACTAATTACAGTTTAGGTATACAATAAAGTCGTTCTGTTTACGTGACTGAGAGACTAATTACAGTTTAGTCTCTATAGGTTATGAGCCCGGATCGTTATCCGTGAACCCTCGTATCTACAGAACCGAACACCCACAGAAGCGTGTTATATCTTTTACTAGTAGGCCATCCCGAGACCCTTACTCTACGATATCAATCCAATCGCGATGGCATCTACCTCGACGCCAGCCCCGACGCCAGTAGCGCCTACCACTAATCTGACTACAGGTGCTGTCACTTATACATCGCCATCCATATCAATTGCGTCAACGCCATCTGGATCAAACGTTACCGAAGTCCTCGATAAATCCAAGGGCAACTGGCCGCAATGGAGTCGTTCAGTCCTCCAATCGCTCCGCCTGTGCGCTCTAGGAGGATACCTAACTGGGAAGATTGCCTGTCCTGATGTGACAGATGCTCGTGCCAGGAACAATTGGCACTTGAACAACGAGATATGTATCGCATTCATCCACATCAACTCTTGCACTGCCGAGCAGGATTTTATTGGTGATAAGGACAACGCACAGCAAGTGTGGGATGCATTAAAGCAAAGACACGAGTCTGAAGGCCCTCTTACCCAAGTCCTTCTCATACAAGAAGCACTACGACTTCGATATCGAAAAACTGAACCCCTCGCAGACACTTCCACAAAGATATCTCACCTTGTCAGCCGCATTTTCGCAATTGGGCTTCCAACGGCCCCTCTTTTCCGATCCATCATCATGCTCAACGCATTGTCAGATGAGTTTATCAATGTCCGTGACCATGTTGCGTCATCAATAGCTTCTGCGACCGTTGCCTCACCCTTTGGTCCTGACGATTTGTGCAAGAGGCTTGATTACGAGCAGCAGATTATCAATGCTGGTGCAGATTCTCCAGATACCGCTCTCCTTGCTCGTGATTCCGGAAAGAAGGCAAACAAAGGCAAATGTGCTAACTGTAATCGACGTCATGCCACAGACCAATGTTGGCAACCTGGTGGTGCTATGGAAGGCAAGAGGGATGAGATAATGGCAGGATGGGCTAAATCGAAGAAGACGCCTACTGCCGGTACATCGAACGTGAAATACTCGACCTCTGGACAGGCCTATATTCTCAATTCCGCTGGGGAGGCTGTCTTAATCTCGAACTCATCGTCTCCACCACTAAATGAATTTGCTGGCCTATCTGCCGATGTTTCGCCTGCCTGGTTAGCCTCCCTACCTGCCAATTGTGCTGACGTCTTGGAATATGATGGTTTTTTATCTGTTGATGCGTCTGCCTCTGTTGACTGGAGTATAAACCTTGCCTCTGATCCTATGAGCTTGTCAGTTTCCAACCCCTTTTTCCTTGACACTGGGGCCACCACACACATTTCGACAGACCATCGTGATTTTTTTGAGCTCCATACCATATCTCCTCGAACAATTAAAGGTGTTGGCGGATCTGTCATCCAAGCAGTCGGTCTTGGCAAAATCCGTCTTCCTCTAGCTGGAGGGCACTCTCTTACTTTGTTGGATGTGCTTTACGTTCCTGATGCCACTGTACGCCTTATCTCTGTCAGTGCCATTTGTCTCAGTGGACGTCTTACTGCATCTTTCGATGCCAAAACCTGTTGGCTTACTAAAGCGGATGGTACAAGACTTATCATTGGAACGCTTGGTCCTAACCGCCAGCTCTACTCTCTTGATTCCCACCCCGCATTTACCTCACCTGATCACACAGCCCTTGCATCGCAATATGTGCCTGATGTCGATACTTGGCACCGTCGCCTTGGACATGCCAACATTCGCGCAATTGTTGACATGGCACGGAATGGCCTTGTTGAAGGTATGCCTATCAACCTCTCCCTTGAACCTGCAAAATGTGAACACTGTATTCTTGGCAAACAGACAAAGAATAGTGTTCCTACGGTTCGGGAGGGGGTAAAGGCGACAAGGCATTTAGGAATTGTTTATATCGATTTGATGGGTCCTCAGGCGGTAAAATCAGCGAATGGAAATTTGTACAGCTTGGACATAATTGATGACTATACATCGTATTCATGGTCTATTCCATTGAAATCGAAAAATGCCGCATTCCCTTCTCTCCAAACCTGGCAGCTGGTGGTCGAACAACGAACTGGCCTCAAGGTTGGAGTTTTCCGATCTGACCAGGGTGAACTTAAGTCTTTGGAGATGCGCGCTAGGTTGGGGAGCCGTGGCACAGAGCAACAGTTCACCGCACCGTATACCTCAGCACACAATGGACGCGTCGAGAGACTACATCGGACACTGATGAACAAAGCACGTGCAATGCTTGCTCAGACTCAGCTTCCCTCTAACCGTTGGGATGAGTTTGTTCTTACTGCAAATTATCTCACTGTGCGAACCTCTACCCGTGTAACTAGAGTCACACCTTACGAACTGTTCGAACTTCGAAAGCCAGACCTACGCCACTTACGGGAAATTGGCTGTCGTGCTTTCGTCTTAATTCAAAACAAGCACAACCCGAAACTTTACGAACGGTCCATTGAATGTGTGCTTATAGGGTATGATGTAAATGCCAAGTCATATCGATGCTATCACCGACCAACTCACAAAGTTGTCTCTTCCTTCCATGTTGTATTCATTGAATCGAAAGACGCCACTCCACGCTCTCTTCACCCTGGACTGATTTTGGGTGTAGATTCTCAGAATTCCGATGCTAGCATAGAAGTGCCCCAGCATCTACTACCGATACTTCCTGTACATCTTGTTGACTCGCTCGTTCGTGAGCAAATACCACTACCACGACCCGTCGTCGATGATGAATCTGTGGTCGTCACATCACAAACTCCTTCCATATCACCTTCTCCTTAGTGTTGTTCCGGCCCGGCTCGGCCTGCAAACCCCGGCTTTGGCTCGGCTTACAAGGGCCCAGGCTTTTGAAAATTGTAGGCCGAGCCAGGGCTAACGGCTCGGGCTTGGCTTTGGCTTAGCCAGGCCC
>QLOR01000869.1:0-20832 GCA_003313825.1 Sarcodon aspratus
ATATTGGAAAATTATCGTTTATCATCCACAGGGACGGTGAGCGACGATTTATTATCTCATTATAAGCTTCAATATCTGATGTCTCTTAGGTATTCTGTTTTATGTATACTTGTTTTGTACGTCGTTTGATCATGCAACGTCTCCCGTGTTATTCAGAATGATTCAATCCTAGGCGTTTCGATGGCGAATGTTACCGTGATAATTTCCTTCCCTGTAAGCCCCATCTATTTAATAGCTTGTCCACGCCTGCTGATCTCCAGCCTCTCACAGTCCGCGATGTTCCTCTTAGTTCCGTACGTCTGACATACGCTCAAATGCAACAATTCCAATCTTAAAGTCTTTTTAGCTTGGAGTCCACCATGTATTCCGTGTTCACTACCAGGATTATACTCAACATTCGAGATGTCGGCAGTCGAACTTTGCAAACAGAATTGCACACCATCTATGAAGAATCACACCCAGAGTTCACACCTATTCGGTTTGCGCTTCACGACTCAGAGCTCCCCCAGGACTGTTCCGGGCTGTCTCAGCTTTCCCTGCAGGAATCTCAAGGTGGTGGTGACGATATTGACACGTCTGTACAACCATAGCTCGGTTTTGCTGCGTTAACATATGGCTGGAGAATTGGGCTAACGGAAATTTGTCGAGGGTGCGTTATGATACCATTGATACGTAGGGGATCATCGGAGAGCTTAGCTATGCAAATATAATCTATAACAGTTAATTTCTGCCGTTCCCACATGCGACTATGCTTAACGGAGGACTTCAGAATTTGTATTTTTCCTACAATTAAATGGGAGCAGGAAACTGAATTTATATAAACTATATCTGATAATCGGCTCAAACTACTAGTATACAAATATCAATAATTTCAGCGCTGGCTGCCCACGAAGTTGCCAAGTTTAGGTGCTCCGACACCGTCTCCAAATTACTAAGTTACTACCCACTCGAGTGTTCCGATCGTCTCAGGGCCGCAGCAGCTCATCTATCGGCGTGATTCGAGAAACATGCATCAGCACACGTGGCGCCCGGTGTCGCAATAATAGAGCCTTTCAAACCTGCGGGTCCTCTTGAACCCTGCCACGTGCAACTTGATTGATTCATGTCCCACTGGAATAGACAGCTGCGGAGATCTTTGGTTTCTTTCCATACCCAGCACCGTCTATCGTGGGGTCTGCATTAATATGCCAAACTCATGGCACGTCTTATACTCCTCACCGGAAGATGTCCGACAGCGAAAGGCTGGATGATCGACTCTGAGCCATCATAAACTGTTACGAAATGCAGAATACGGAGACGATCCTGCAAATTCCAAAGTCAGAATGTAAAGACTATAAGAAATAGAGGTAGTACACGCCGCGTGACATACCGAAGAAATTCAGCCTCTGTGAGAAGCTCCTTCGACGATATAAATCTCACCGCCCGGGTTTTGATTTTTTTTTCCATCAATGACGAAAGACAGGCTGCTAGTTGAAGTTGGGACTTCGTCTAAAGCGAATGAATATCGATAATAGTATGCATTATAGCAAATGTGACGAAGGATTGGGAAGGTCAAGGGTGATTTCTCGATGCCTAGAGGTCCTGAACTAGTGAGCGCGGCCATTCAGGCTGGGTTGGGAGCGGCCTTGTGAAATCAAGCAATGATCTGTGCATGCATTGTCCCTACTCCTAGCGCAGGCTTGCCCCAGTGTGGGCCGAAAAAGGATCACATGCACAGCAATATCCCTTCGCACAAGAAGTTCAGCTGACTCGGAGAACGGTGGATTGAATCGGATGTACGCGGGTATTGAGATCTTTCACATAGTAACCAGATGAACATGTGCGATTTTACGAGGCCACGTTCGACCAACAGAACATGATGGATCAGAATCTGTGTGTGTATGAAGCGTTGAGAAGAATGCCGCTAGAAAGTTGAATATTTCACCATAGTAGAGCCTAGATACATTTGTGAATGTGGGAACAATCAGCGATGACACAACTACTTGGACTTCACTAGCTTGAGGCTTGTGTTTTAAGCACGGCCATCTCCCGCATCACGGATTTCGACCCATCACCGATCCGAGTCCATCGCTCTTATTGAGCTGTAAACGCCGTATTGTATAGAAAATGCTAGGGATATTGTCAGATTATATTTTGTCATCGAACAGGGCTCTGATTGCTCATTCATTACTTGAAGTGTTCTATCGGAGTTGATGTTCGTCACGGTGGCTGATTCTGATCAGCACCGGTGCCGTATAGAATGTCAATGGTACTTAAACAAGGAGGAATCAATTGAACATTGTCCTCTCCTCTGATACTATTCTCTTCTGAAAAAGAAAACAACGTGTTGTTTGTATGAAATGAGTTCAGTAGTAGATCTCCTGGAATCCATGCTGGATCCGTATCTAATTCACTGTGTGAGTATTTATTCCCTAAAAAGAAATCTTCACTCCGAGTCGGGCCTGATTATAACCTGTGGCTTATGTACATAGTACATAGTTAGTACGCATCAGCTCGTGCTTGCCACCCTTGTCATTTCACTGACTCGTCCTGCAGTTTCTGCAGCTTGCGTATTTGTGCGCAATCCTCAGGCTGTGGATCTCGCAGTATTGGACTAAATTCCGCTATCCCATAGTTCTACGATTACCTTTTGACGCTACATCTCGAGATCAAACTCATCTGGTTCTCACGGTGGAACTACACCAAAGTCCTCTTTCTTGTGCTCAGGTATACGTCTTTTATCCTGGTGATTCTTTTCCTCGAGAGTGTGTTACATTTCTGTGCAACGTCTTTGAATATGACTAAACTATTGTTTGGAACTTGAAGATAAAGTGATTCACAATATAGAGAAAACATGCAAGGTGTTAAACCCTATGCAATGGTGTAAGTCTTCAATACTTTGCTACATTCGACGTAGTGACATGAATATATTAGGGATGATCATATTGCAGGCAACCTTAGCAGAAGGTGGGTTTCGTTATGTCAGTGTCTTGTCCGAGTCTATTGCTAAGTATTTGTCTCTTTGTCAAAGTTATCCTCTCTATCAGGACCTGGGCAGTTTGGAAAAGAAATAAGACAATCGGTATCATACTTGCGCTTTCAATTCTTGCAAGCTTGATTCCGCAAAGTATTTTGCTGTACAACTTCACTCGGCTAAGTGAATGTATGTAACGCACATTCCTAGGTCTCTTAAATTAGATTATTTGATCCTGCTGCATTTTCAGCTGCACCTCCTCTATATCTAGGATTCAACGGATGTTTCGAAATTATTGTTGACATGCCAGCGCTGATGGGAACGTATGCTACATTGACTGGTATACAAGCCAGTAAGCGTCCTCTTGCTTCCATGGGTCGTTCATGGACTTACACACTTGTAGTTTTCCTATCGCTCATGGTAATAGCTGGTATTCGATCGTATAACTCATGTTCGTCTGTATCATATTCTAGTACTACTGTTGATAGTTCATTCTTCCTCACAAATACAGGTAGAGATGGCAGTATTGGCAAATTATCATTTATTATTTACAGAGATGGTGAGTGACGGTTTGTTCTTTTATCATGACCTTCAAAACTTGATTTTTTCATAGGAATTCTATTTTACATATACATACTTTGTACGCCGTTTATCCCGAGAAATATCTCCAGCGCTCATATTCACTTGAATCTTGACAGGCATGTCGCTTGCAAACCTTTTCGCCATCATAATTCCCACTGACACATTTGTGTTCCTATTAATTCCGTCAGTTTGTCGTTTGCTTACAATTGGCACAATTATAATCTAATTGTCCGTTTAGTATGGAGTCCGCCATGTACGCCGTGTTCACTACCAGGATTATACTCAACATTTGATACTTTGGCAATCGAACTTGTCTACAAACAGAATTGCACACTATCTATGAAGAATCACACCCGACGTCCACACCTATTCAGTTTGCGCTCCATAATTCTGAGCTCTCCCAAAGCACTGGGCGGTCTCAGCTTTCCCTGCAGGAATCTCAAGGTGGTGGTGACTGTGCTGACACGCCGTCTGTATAACCATAACTCAGCCTTGCTGCGTTACGATAATTGTTGGGGAACGGCTACTTATGGGTTGATTTGTAGAGGGTGCGTTATGATACATCGGAGGTCAGTGAAGGGAACCTGCTGAGGAGAGAGGCCAATGCAAATGTAATTTATTCTAGATAATTTCCGCCGTTTCCACATGCTACATTGCTCACTCTACGGATTACATCTGCCCCCAGCTCAGACTCTTCTAGTAGTATATATATCGGTAATTTCAACCGAGCTTGCCGCTCACATGCACTGAAATTGAGTTCAGTGCTCCGACACCATCTTCGGCGAGTCCTCCATCAGATTCATTCGAGTTTTCCTAGTCCGCTTCCTGCCTACCGGCTCTTCATGATCCTGGATACACACATCAACTGGCGCCCGGTGTCGTAATAAGGAGATCTTTCAAGCCTTGCTGGTCCACTTTTGAAGCCTGCCACATGCAACTTGTGTGGTGAATCCTGACGTGTCTTGCATTCCGCGACCTGAGATGCCGAGAGGTGGATGGGCGTAAAACAGGGGCAAATACATAGGTGGGTCATTGAGGTTTGAAATTTGAAGGATCCACACTTCTGACTTGGCGGCGTCTATCATGATCCAGAATTGAATCTCCCTCCTGAGACGCCTGCCACTGCCCGTGGTTCCAGCGTGGTAAGGTGTTCTATTATTATGGCGATCTTGTGTTGAGAGTCCGAGTCCTTAGAATAGAGCGGCTAGCGGTAGAACCTTTTTGTTGCCATATGTATTATGTATCGAAGGTGTAAGTACCGAAGAGACACTCACGAACGGCCGACGTTAGTGGTGACCGGCCCAAAATCTTTGCTGCCGGTTGTTGATCGAGCCGGTCAACACGGTAACTAACCTCCTGCCAGTGAAAAAATGAGTGAACTTGTTCTCACCAGCCCTTTCTAGATGTTTCATGTTCTATTGATTGTTGTCGTTCTCGAGACTTTAGCTACTCAGGCTCAGGCTAACACCAACGCCATCTGCACCGCGCATATCCGCTGGTCGTCGTAGCGATCTTTGATGCTCGTCCCTAGGCATGCAGTGTTCGGTCCTGGGACTGTGGGGGACTAATCGATTACATCTTTGATTCAAACATGACCATTTCCATGAATCCAATAATGGCCCGTATGAATCACATTCAATCACATGCTCCATCGCCAGTGATTCTGCCATACTGCTCGCATGATCTAATTATGTGTGAATCAGATTTTGTGAAAGGGCTCATCTCGACTCGCTACCAACCTCGCCTGGAACTACAGGGATTTCCACACACCGTGATCTCGCCAAACTGAGCTGCTCTGTGTTTCATTCAGCTCAACTCAAAGAGTTATTGAACATGAGTGTGTGTGCCAATGTGAAATGGCCTCCGATCAGCGCTCAGCGTCTGTGACGATTCTTAAACACAGAGAAGCTGAAAGACTTCATCTTCTGTCCTGTCAGTGACACAGTGTTTTCTCAAGTATCGTCACTGCGTTCTGTTGATCCCTTATCAGAAACATGAACACCTCCCTCCGTTCACTTATCCGCTACTTGCAACACCAGAGACTCGTTATTGATGTGAGTAGCTTCTCCCCGAGACGAAGAAACATCTGCCTAACGTACCGCATACACAGTACATATTTAGTACGCACCATCTGCCTGCCACGTGTCCTCTCTTGATGACTGGTCATGCAGTTTCTGCAGCCTCTACATTGGTAAACATTCTCTCACACTTGTTGTTTCTGTCGTTTTTGACTGTAGTCTGGCTTTAGATCTATGATTATTTTCTGACTCTACGTCTCGAGATCGAACTCATCTGGTTCTCACCATGGAAGTACACCAAAGTCGTCTTTCTTGTGTTCAGATATATGCCTTTCCTCCAGATCATAATTTCTCTCCGTAGTACGTAGTCCTTACCAGCGATTCGGACACATCTGAATTGTTTAGCAGATCAAACGTCCATCAACGTTTCAGCCGGAACATGTAAGGCTACATTCCCTGTGGAACCATGTAAGCATCACATACACTGATCCACTAATTGATGTAAATGCGTACAGGTTAGTCTTGGCAATGTTCCAGATGACCCTCGCAGAAGGTGAGCGCCTTTGTGTTAGTGCCTATCCATCGCAAAATTTCATCCTCCGAAGTTATCCTCGCTATCAGGACTTCTGCCATTTGGAACAGGAACAAAGCGGTTGATATCTCATTGATTGTATTAATTCTTGGGAGCTTGGTTCCGCAGTGTGTTTTCCTGCACATGTTCATTCGGTCATTGGATTGTATGCTCCTATATTTGTCCTGATGCTTCTATTTGACGTCGTTGCTCTTGTAGATAAGTCTCCTCCATATCAAGAATTCAGGGGATGCTATATCACAAAGGTCAGCAGAATATTGAAGGGAAGTTACGCTATATCCATTGTAATCGAAGCCAGTAAATATTGTTTTCTTCCTCAGTATGATTTGAAACTTACATACTTATAGCCTTCGTTGCACTCATGCTAACAAGTGCGATTCGATCACGTTCGTCTATTCCGTATTTCTGCTACTATCAAGAACTAATCCTCCCTCTCAATTTGCAGATCGACGGGGCAGCACCAGCAGATTTTTGTTCGTCATTCATAGGGACGGTTTGTGGTGATTTGTCATTTCATCAAAAGTTTCGATAGTTGATATTTCTTCAAGGTATTTTGTTCTACGTGTACTTACTTTGTATGTTGTTTTATCCCTGAGAAACACTTCCGGCACTCATACTATCTTTCAACAGGTATCTCCATTGCAAATTTAGCCGTCATGATTTTTTTGCCGGTGAGCATCTGTTGAACAAACCGTGCACTGCCTGCTTACCCGTCGTTTCCCATAGCATGACATGTTTATTCTGTTCACTCCGTTAGTGTGATATTTAATTGGATGATACAATTCCAATCTAAATTTCCCTTTAGCTTGGAATACACCCTGTATTCTGTGCTCACCACTAGAGTTGTATTCGATATTCGGGATATGTGGAACCGAAAATTGCAGGCCGACCTGGAGTTGCATTCTTGCTGCCACGAATCACCGCAGGCCATATTACCTTTGTCACCAGTACCTCTTGGGCCACACACAGCTAATACCTAAAAGAATTTTGACGACCGATATTGATTTTTTCTCTCTATGTATTACTAATATAGCGTGAGCCTGAGTTTACATGATTGTTAATTATTGCCCAACGAAGCTCGACATATAACTAAGAACGACTACATTAGGAACCCGATCTCGGAGCGTCAACTTTGTTGAGTACAGTTCGACGGAAGCTTTATACTCAAGTGTATGGTTCAAGATAGTTGTTGCGACTCAGGGTGTGGGTGCGGTAGTGCGCGACGATCGCGTATGGTTGACTCAAAGCCGTCATAGACGGTGATGAGACACAGGTCCACTAAGTTTAAAATTCAAAGATCGTCGATGACGAAAGGCAGAGTGTTAGATGACGTTGGAATTCGTCTGGAGCAAATGAAGATCAATAAGAGTATGCATTCTAACAAGGGAGCGAAGGAATAGGAAGATCGAGGGAGGATTGCGCCGCACCATTTCTCTCGATGCCTGAAACTGAAGTCCAGAAGTGGCAAGTCACATAGCAGGTAGTAGGGAACGATCTTCTGAAGATCAGCGAAACCAATCTAATTTATGTCAGTTAAATTCCACACATGCGACAGCTTGAGTGTTCCATCTGGGGCGTCCAACTTCTTTGAGTCAAATTCTGCGATCAGTCTCCCTCCTTGAAGTCTGGATGCAATGTCGGTTGGTATCGACCCTACCACGGATCACGTCAGACCACACCTGTAAGACTGCGCTGCGCTTACGACAAATTTTCATACTTGTTATGTATGTACATTACTTTCCAGCCGAAGCCTGAGTACGAAAAACACTTGTTGTACTTGACAAATAATCAATCTATTTTTCAAATCAGGTCGGATTAAGACTATAGCATAGGAACCCGATCTCCAACCGCAGTTTGACGAAAGATTTTATACACGCAAGAGTACGATTCAAGGCAATTATCTCGGCTCGACTGTGCAATAGTGCGCGACGTTCAACCGTGGATATGGAACTAGCTTTTAGCAAGTCCTCCGGAAACCGGCGAAAACTTGCGAATATCATGAACATCAGCATCGCGTCATCGACCATTGCATCTTCCTCCTTATTCGACAGATGGTTAGTTGAAAAACTCGAGGAGCTTATCGGTTTTGGCTACAACTTGAAGATTGTTTGTAACTCCAAGCGGATATGGCAGACGTTGAATGTGCCTGAAGGATAAGGAGATGTGATATATACCGTATGCCTTGAGCGGCGAAGACGCTCACTGATCACATTATGTGAGGACGCGAGGATACATAGAATGTTATTGAGAGGTTTGCGGCAAGTTGGCATAGATTTGGAGCGACGTCACATCAGGTTGACGGTAGGAGTATAACCGGAGCCTTTATAAATGAATGACTTGCGTTCGGCTGAAAGAATCTGAATTCCCGTCAACGCATCTGTAACAGGACTCGAACCAAGGCTGTACTTGCATCAAACATTGTTATGCGTTCAAAAGGATGGAGATTGCTCACAGAATCCTGTAGCACGAGTGTAATGCAACCGTCGTACTACTCACTCGGCTCGACATCGTCCTTTAGAGATTCGGCGACGGCACACATGTCCCTGACCACTTCAGAATCACGGACCAACATGCAAGTATGGACTTGAAAGCTGTTTTCTCCGCAAGTGGGACAAAATGGCCATCATAGTATCCGACGTCATTACTTCGGTGAAACGAGGGTGCAAGGTCGGACTTGTCAAGAGATGTGAACCATCGTGCTGGTCGTCAACAAGATAGTTGCCTTCATGTGGTGAACGCCTAGTCTCTAAAGGCACCCGCCTTCGCAGCCAACTCGTGCCAACCTCGACATATGCTCGGAGGACCTTCCTGGTGGCTCGTGGGAAAGGATTAACATATTGGACCCGGAAGCGACTTTTGTTACCGCCCCAACGTGCGTCGTGAATTACCAACTCTCTCAATAACCTCCATCATGTCTACCTCTCTCGACTATCTCAAAAAGACAGGAACTGTAGTCGTCTCTGACTCTGGAGACTTTGAATGTCAGCATTGTTGTTGTTGCTCTCATCTATGATTCCTGTACTCATCCCGGAACTTCCTCTCAGCGATTGATGTTTACAAGCCCCAGGTTCGTATCCTGCAGGAAACTCTCATGTTTCAAGAGCTGTTCAACCTGTTTCTTTTATCACTGTAGGATGCTACGACAAATCCATCACTGATCTTGGCCGCTGCTGGGAAATCAGGTTATGCTCGCTTAATCGATAACGCCATCGTCTACGCGAAAGGAAAAGGCGGCAGCATTGATGTTCAAGTTGAGAATGCCATGGATCGATTGGTGAGTTAACTCGTATTATCACGCTCCGCTCATAAGTAACGTCAGTCCTTGTAGCTAGTCGAGTTCGGAAAGGAGATCTTAGCTATCATCCCCGGCCGTGTCTCTACCGAAGTCGATGCCCGACTCTCCTTTGACAAGGAAGCTACAAAAGCCAAGGCATGTGTTCCGCGATCCGCAAACTAACTTTATATTCATGTATATGTTCTACAGGCCAAACAATTGATTGCCTTGTACGACTCTGTTGGAATCTCCAAAGAGCGGGTCCTTATCAAGATTGCTTCCACGTGGGAAGGAATCCAAGCTGCCCGTGAACTCGAGCGAGATGATCAGATCCACTGCAATCTGACCTTATTGTTCGGTTTCGGACAAGCTGTTGCCTGTGCCGAAGCCGGTGTTACACTTATCTCGCCCTTTGTTGGCCGTATCCTGGATTGGTATAAGAAGAACAAGCCTGGACCTTCTTACGAAGGCGACGAAGATCCCGGTGTCGTATCTGTCAAGAAGATTTTCAACTACTACAAGCAGCACGGTTACAAAACAATCGTGATGGGCGCTTCCTTCCGTAACGTAAGTTCCTATTATCTTGTCTGATTTAATTCTTCTATAACATAACGCCGGCTTAGATTGGAGAAATTAAAGCCCTCGCTGGTGTAGATTTCTTGACCATCTCTCCTTCCTTGCTTGACCAGCTCAAGAACGAGAAAGAGGTCCTCCCCAAGAAGCTTGATGCTGCTGCAGGTTAGTATTCCCGCCTGTCTGCTTTTACGCCAGCTGATCGTTTTTCAATCATAAGCTGCGAAGGCCGACCCCATCCCTAAAGTTACCTTTGTTGACAACGAGCCCGAGTTCCGCTGGACCCTTCTCCAGGATTCGATGGCATTCGACAAGCTGCATGAAGGTATTAAGAAATTCGCGGAAGATGGCGAGACCCTTAAGAATCTCCTCAAACAAAAACTCACTGCTTAGGGTGGATGATTCAACAAATTTTTAAGTTGTAATGTGTACTCTTGGCCATTGCCACAAGTTTGTACTACGAAGATATAGAGTGTACAATCAGATTTCGAATTTTTATGTATTCTCTGACCCTCCCGCACGGTTATGGCAACTTCCCCCGAAAAAAGGCTGGCGCGCAACTTCCGCGACAACTTCATCGTTATTTTGCGTTTCTATGGATGACCGTCTCGTCTCGGACGCATGCTTACTCAAACTTTGCTCGAACGCAACCACCCTGAAGATCAATTCGTCGTGTTCTCCACCATGCTCTATGTCATGTACCTCCTACGACTCGCTCAATGATAGACGCGTCCCACATTGCCTCACCCACGCTCACAGAGACTCTATAGTCCCTGACAACAAACCATATAAAAGCAACTAGCTAGCGCTGTGAGCCGTGAGTCAGAGAACTAGCAAGAGTTGGGCAAATTGAATTGGAGTACACACATGGCATGGGAGCTGAAAAGACGTGCTGAATGAAGACAAGGCTGAGCCTGACCGGAGGTCTCGTCTCGATTAGTAGAAGAGCCGGGGAGTTGCGTAAAAGAGGGAGTTCGGGATGTCTGGTGAGGTTTGATTTTGGATTTTGGGTCAAACTTGTTCAACTGTTTTATTGGTATCTAATAGACTATGCGACCTTTAGATGACTAGTGGTAGACCATGCAGCGAAGGAGCTGCTGAGATGTGGAACGTTGGAAAGGCAAAAAGTTAGCGTTATGCTGTACTATCGCTCTGTAAATGAGAACATCGGATTCTGCCCATTCAAATATCCCAGAATAAGACATAGGGGATCAATGTATACACTTGTTGTTCACAGGTATCTACGACATTGAGTAAATGCGTCTGTAATGGCGCGATGAATGGCGTACCCGGTACGTAATGCTTCGCGAGGCTGGGCAAGAAGATCATCATCCGAAGCACCATACTAGTAAGTGTGGCGAGGTTCCTAACACTTGTCCAACATGGATCCAACGCTCAACGCAATCCCCAGTCCCACGGCAGACATCGTCGAAGGTGACCCAAGTGTGGAGCACACGTCGAGCCCAACGAGTCAACCTTACATGGTTCCCGAAGAGTTCCAAAACCAGCAGGACACAGACATCATCCTCCGCTCATCCGATGACTTTGATTTCCACACCCACAAGTTCATCCTCTCCGAGGCATCACAGGTGTTCCTGGGGATGTTCGACATCCCCACACCCTCGACTGGCATCCACATGGACCTATACGACACGTTCAGCAAAGATGGTCTCCCATTTGTGCTCATGACGGAATCGCATCAAATACTAGAAAACTTGCTCCGATTATGTTATCCCATGGACGACCCAGTAATGGACAGTTTTGACGAAGCCCAGGAGACCATCTCAGCGATGATGAAATACGAAATGGACGAGACCCGAGGCAGCTGGATGAAATCAACCCTCGTATCCTTCGCCAAACAAGAACCCTGGCTCGTGTATGCATTCGCCCTCCGCTTATGCAGGATCTCCTCCCATTCCGTCTTGCAGATGGAAGAATGCGCGAGAGTGGCAGCGAGGATCACACTTCGACACGAGCTGGGCAGTGGGGAATCTCTACTCGAGATAGAGAAAGAGGACATGACGCGGCTGAAGAGGTATCACGCCAAGTGTGCGATGAGACTGACGGAGATGCTCATTACTGGGGATTTGATAGCCCGAACCAGAACAGGGAGTACAGACTGGGTTTGGCTGCAAGAATGCGGTAGATGCCGGCAAGACCGACATCTGATGATAATGATCAAGTACCAAAGAATGGGTTCCAGTGGATATGCAAACGAGTGGTGGATGACTTACTACGAACGTGTCAAAGAGGCCATAAAGAAACAACCTTGCGGAATAGTCGTTGAGGATGATGCGCTCTGGATGGACTT
This sequence comes from Sarcodon aspratus, assembly GCA_003313825.1. Classification (NCBI taxonomy): domain Eukaryota; kingdom Fungi; phylum Basidiomycota; class Agaricomycetes; order Thelephorales; family Thelephoraceae; genus Sarcodon; species Sarcodon aspratus. The sequence goes on from QLOR01000869.1 coordinate 12,304, forward strand.
GGTGGAGAACCTATCATCGACCTGTACAGTGTGTTCCAGACGGGCATCGGAGGAAATGCCAGACTTTATCAGGAAGTTTTCGAATGAGATTGATAAAGCAGCCGCAGAGGTGAGCCACTCGACAAATTTTGACCTATATCTTTTTAAAACTCGTTCCATAGATTCGACTAGAAGTAGTTTTGTAGCTCACAAGCATAGTGTACATAGATCCACCATCGTCGACTTTGTCTGGAGATTTTTTCACCTCTGGTTGGCGGCGAATATTTAGCTTAATCTGGGAGCAGTGTCAAATGCCAGCAGAACAGGTTTAACCGTATAAAATGACAGATCAAAGATATGACCACAGATGAGGTTAGGCAGGTGCGGGACCTTGGGCCTGAAGGCCTTAAGCTGGGAGCCCGCAGAGCAAGCGACTTCGGACTCAACAAAAATAAAGAAAGGAAGAGATTATTTTACCGAGTCTAGATCTCACGACTGCGTGCCAAAAAATTATAATTTCAGGAAACCTAGTCTGCAACTTCACGGCTTTGAGGGAAAACACAGACTCAGAACATAGAATAAATCCTGCGTCCGCCTAGATTGTGGTCGACTAGAAACATATTTTATGCATATAAAACTCGACCCACGGGCCACTCAACTAGTGGTAGTACAATATCTGCGTGGTCAATAATCCTCTATTTTGAACAATACACGATTCAGAATTTTGCCTTGTCCTCTTCCAGAGCTTGCCTGATCGCGGCCAAGACCTTGGAGTGTACAGCTTTGCCAGCAGCAATTACACCAAAATTCTCGCCCAACGTCCTCCCTTTCCCAAAATCGAGCGGCTCTCCTCGAGAATCAGAAACCACACCGCCAGCTTCTTGAATTAACAAAGCTCCCGGGGCGTGATCCCAGATTTTCTCCATGTAACCCACACCAGTAGGCATACGGAGGTAGATACCTCCGTCCCCACGAGCCAAGGCGCAGTATTTTGCTTGACTGTCCATACGGATAGGCGGTCTGCTGAGATGAAGAAGGTGCGCGACACGATCGTTGAAGGTGTGAGATGAGTGAGCGGCCTCGACTGATTCGAGCGTGTTGAGTTCAGAGTCTGCAAAGGGTGGTATCTCCAAAGATATAGGATCAGAGCCGGAAAGCGTGAGTTGCTCTGCACCTTGGCCGCGGACTGCGACAAAGATACAACCTTTAGGCCCATCGGGTTTGGATGCGTCTTGGGGCAGGTTAGGGCATCCGATGACGCCGAGCTGAACCTGAGAATCGACGATAAGCGAAAGACAGACGGCGTATTGTCCTCCTCGTAAAAACCCTTTTGTGCCGTCTATTGGGTCCAACGTCCACATCCCTTTTTCGACAAAATATGGGTCAAGTACCAAAAAAATTAAGAAAGGCCAAGACACTCACGACCTGTCCGTCCACCTCCGTAAGTTCCTCTGTCGATCGCATCCAACAATTGTTCCGTAGTCTGTTGTTGTGTCGGACCCAAGCCCCATTCCACCGTCTCTCCAGTTTCCAGACCCGCAGTCAACACTTCATTGGAAAGTTCCACAATGCGCTCGCGCAGAGCAGAAGCAGACTCCGGTCGCAAATCTGCAGCATCTTCTTCGCCAACGATAGGATCTTCGGGGAAAGCTCGACTGAGGATCGTATTCACCACCGCTTGAGCAGAAAAGTCACCAACTTCATAACCCAATCGAAATGTCAAAAACGGACGGATATAATAGAAAGTAAAAAGTCCAATAGCGCACCGGTGACAGGAGACTTGTCTCCCTTGATTAGAGTTTCGTTGTTGACGAGTTTGTTGAAGACGGAACGTGTGAGTGTGCATGCACGTCGCACCGCAACGACTGCGACTTGCTTCTCGGCGGCAAATGGAACAGACATGGTAATCAATCAGTTGAGTGGAAGAAGAGCTGCGGTGTGCTTCTATTGCACCTTTGCTACTACTGTGTTCATCGTTTTCGCTTTAATGCAACTTGGGGTTTGGTCTGACTGATCCCCATGTGACTTGCAGGTGATCCTGAGAGTTGTAGTAAGTATTTGATTGAGTGGGGGGGATGTCTCGGATCTGATCTTGGTCGCGTACGAGACTACTTGGTATGTACAAAAAAGCTCACTACTGCAAAGAAATCTCGTCCTGAATTTCACCGAGAAAATTGCATCCATAAGAGGGATTTTAGTCTTGAAACCAAACAACAAAGTCGGTTTCAGAATGCAGATTTAAATTATGAGCGTCCAGCTTGAAGCAAGTACCAGTAAGGCTCTCATTCATTTCAATCAGAACCATAAAATTAAAATTGTCGCAGTCGTCAGCTTCATTCACTATACGCATACTCTGGCTCATACTTGTCAAAAAAGTCCCCTTCCCACTGGCCCTCGTCTTGATCTAAAAAGCGCTCTCTCTCGAGGTCATAGAGGTCCCAACCGATACTCCGTGCAGTAAGCCAATTCCCTATATTCTCAATGCCTTGGACACTCTCGGGAAATCGGACGAATTTAATTGGAATGCCTCTCGCAATTCGATTCGCAAGAATGGCTCGCAACCAGGGCCAGCAGAGTTCGTCCGATACCGTCAATGAGTGAAGACGAGGCATTATCTCTCCTTTGCTTTGATCAGGTATCGAATAATCCTCCAACAAGCTTAAAAAAGCACGCTCGTTTCCACATTCCCAAAATACCAACTCGGTGAGAAATGGTAAACCATGAGCGACCGCTGTCTGGGATTTAAAAAGCGAAAGATCCAGCCCATCGAACCTCAGAAATTGAAGTTTGGACAGTTCGAGGGATGAAGATCGTCTTGAGAAAATTTCCATGGTGGCTGGTAAATATAGTGAGGTGTGTAGGGAAAGACTCTGAAGGTGTGGCGTATATATGTGAGGGAAGAAATCGACTTCATATAGACGCAAATGTTGAAGTTGGGGTAGTTCAAAGGGTGAAAGATTATGGACTGCCAAGCTAGGTTCGAGGCAGACCTCCCACACGGTGAGGTTAATCAAGGTTTGGGAGCTATTGCTGAGAAAATCGAGAAAATCCCGTAACGTGATTTTTTTACTGCCCGTCTCTACCCTCAACGAGAAGGAAGTGAGCCGCGTGAACTGTGGTTGTACTATATATGGAACTTCGTTGAACCAGATAGATCGAAGGAGAGGAGCACCGCGTGTGAAAAGCGGAAGCGAGTCGTTGGCCAAAGGTAAAGTATCCCCGGGCTGCTCTTGATATGGTAAAGAGATCAAGAGTGACTCTAAGCATGGTGCAGCCACGTCCCTGAAAATATCCATGACAGCAAGAAACACCGTCTCGCTCTGCTGTATCATGCTAAGGTGGCGCACTCGTCCAATATGAGGTAAAATGTCCGTGATTGTTTCTTTGACGGGGGGATCTTTACAGCTAAAAGTGTGCCAATGGCATCTAACATCGATAAGGGTGGACTTCGATCTTGCAAGGTACATGCGGGAAATTTGATAGGTGTCAGCCATACGATTGTCATCGATAACAATATCTGTCCACAACGTAGCGCAATCGAGAGCTGTATCCCTCCAAAGTCGACACACATGGGAAACAATGATGGGGAACGGGATGTTGTGTTCAGAAAAACGAGGAAGAGAAGAACGCAGACCCTCTTCAAATATAGCAATCAAAAGCTCGGAAGGAAGTCGGTGGAAAGGAAATGGAGATGATGAGTGCTTCGAAGGGATCAGTTGAGAGGATCCTTGTTCGCGATCTGAGGCGGGACCTATATGGAAGGTTCTCGTGTCGGAGGCCATGAGTAGACCCTTCTTGATCAGCGCTCCATGGAATCTCGTTAGACGATGCTGATGGGAGCGTTACCAGAGAAAGTCAAAAATCAATGTATGAAGAAGATCAGAGCCGTAACAAACCATTTGAGATATAAAGGATGCCGAAATTGTTGTGGTTATGCCTGTTTTGATTTGGGGTGGCTACGGAGATTGCCTGGAGGCACCACTGTAGTAACGGCGGCTGAATATTCGATTGAAGGAGAGGATTAAGACGATGAAAGAAACCGAGGCTAGATTTCCTTAAATTTGAATAGTAACGAAGGGATATGCCATATTTGATTCCCACGACCACCCAGAGGTCCGAAAACACCCGCAAAAGAGCGATATCATTCCCATGCCGTATCTTGGGGCATCAGCGAGATTGAGCGTAACAAATCACTAAGAAAAGATATCGTATCCGACTCCAGGCAGTCATAATCTTCATTTGCCCCACCTTCGCAGTGTTCACCACAGGTGTACCCATGGGTCATGGGTGTCATGAGTGTGACCCGTGTTGGAAGTTGCGCAAAACCTTCCGCCCAAGTATACATGTCCTGCATGCTGGAAGCCAGTTACAAGGAAACCTGTGGAGGATTTCGCTCTCAAGAAGGTCATCCGGTCATGTCGTGGTTGGCCAGTTCTCAGGGGCCAGGGCCAAGAGATCGCGCCGCTAGCGGCCGGAAGCAAGAGTGGCGGGCGTTCTTTTCTCCTTAATTTTTCGTGGGATTTATGATATCCTTCCTCCCCGTTGTGGGTTATGTTTCGAGTGCTGTCGCTCCTTATTGTTTACCTTACTGGATCGTGTACTGTTGTACTGTTACTCGAGGGACTGTTCGGGAAACCATACCCGCTTTCATTCTCCAATCAACAGCTCCATAATGTTATATAATACGCTCCGGCCTAGTTGTTGATTACTTGGAGCATCGATGTTTATACTTTTTTCAGTAGTAAAATATGTTGGTCAAATGCAACACATTCACCCTGATATCAACGAGGGTTTCGCATGAGTTGTGTACAAGTTGATATATTATGATCTACACATTATATGATAGTAGTGGAGCGTATGGTAGGAGGATTGATAAATGAATACCACATACATATTGATGTACTGGTGTTATATCCCTACGTGGAGTCTGCATTAATATGCCGAACTCATGCACGTCTTATACTCCTCACTGGGTAAGATGTCCGACCGCGAAAGGCTGGATGGTCTACTCTGAGCCATCCTAAACTGTTACGAGACGCGGAATACGGAGGCGATCCTGCAAATTCCGAAGTGAGAATCCAAAGACTATAAGAAATAGAGGCACACGCTGCGTGACATACCAAAGAAATTCAGCCCCTGTGAGAATTTCCTTCAACGATATGAATCTCACCGCCCGGGTTTTGATTTTTTTTTTCCATCAATGACGAAATACAGACTGCTAGTTGAAGTTGGGAATTCATCTAAAGCGAATGAATATCGATAATAGTATGCATTATAGCAAATGTGACGAAGGATTGGGAAGGTCAAGGATGATTTCTTGATGCCTAGAGGTCCTGAACCAGTGACTCACGCGGCCAGCTGGGTTGGGAACGGTCTTGTGAAATCAAGCAAGTGATCTGTGCATAGATTGCCTACTCCTAGCGCAGCCTGGGCCGAAAAAGGATCACATGCACAGCAATATCCCTTCGCATAAGAAGTTCAGCTGAGGACGGGGGATTGACTTCTCGGATGTGCGCAGGTATTGAGATCTTTCACATAGTAACCAGGTGCGATGATGAACATGTGCGATGTTACGAGGCCACGTTCGACCAACAGAACATGATGGATGATCAGAATCTGTGTGTACGTATGAAGCGTTGAGAAGAATTCCGCTAGAAAGTTGAATATTTCACCCTAGTAGGGCCTAGATACATTTGTGAATGTGGGAACAATCAGCGATGGCACAACCACTTGGACTTCACTAGCTTGAGGCTTGTGTTTTGAGCACGGCCATCCCCCGCATCACGGATTTTGACCCATCACTGATCCATCGGTCTTATTGAGCTGTAAACGCCGTATTGTATAGAAAATGCTAGGGATATTTTCAGATTATATGTTGTCATCGAACAGGGCTCTGATTGCGCATTCATTACTTGAAGTGTTTCATCGGAGTTGATGTTCGTGGCTGATTCTGATCAGCACCAGCGCCGTATACAATGTCAATGGTACTTAAACAAGGAAGAATCAGTTGAAAATTGTCCTCTCCTCTGATACTATTCTCTTCTGAAAAGAAAGCAACGGCCACGTTGTTTGTATGAAATGGACTCCTTCCTAGAATACTTGCTGGATCAGAATCTAATTCATGTGAGTATTTATTCCCTAAAAAGAAATCTTCACTCGGGCCTGACTATAACCTGTGGCTTATGTATATAGTACACAGCTAGTACGCATCAGCTCGTGCTTGCCACCCTTGTCATTTCACTGACTCGTCCTGCAGTTTCTGCAGCTTGCGTATTTGTGCGCAATCTTCAGGCTGTGGATCTCGCAGTATTGGACTAAATTCCGCTTCCCATAGTTCTACGATTACCTTTTGACGCTACATCTCGAGATAAAACTCATCTGGTTTGCACGGTGGAGCTACACCAAAGTCCTCTTTCTGGTGTTCAGGTATACGTCTTTTATTCTGGTGATTCTTTTCCTCAAGAGTGTGTTACATTCCTATTAAATGTCTTTGAATATGACTACATTATTGTTTGGAACTTGAAGATCAAGTGATTTACAATAGAAGTTCAGAAACATGCAAGGTGTCAAACTCTATGCAATGGTGTAAGTGTTTAATACTTTGCTACATTCGATGTAGTGACATGAACATACCAGGGATGATCATATTGCAGGCAACCTTAGCGGAAGGCGAGTTTCGTTCCTTTAGTGTCTTGTCTGAGTCTATTGCTAAGTGTTTGTCTCTTTGTCAAAGTTATCCTCTCTATCAGGACATGGGCAGTTTGGAAAAGAAATAAGACAGTCGGTATCATACTTGTGATTTCAATTCTTGCAAGCTTGATTCCGCAAAGTATTTTGCTGTACCACTTCACTCGGTCAAGTGAATGCACGTAACGCACATTCTTAGGTCTCTGGAATTAGATAATTTGATCCTGCTGCATTTTCAGTTGCACCTCCTCCATATCCAGAATTCGATGGATGTTTCCAATTTATTGGTGACATGACAGCACTGACGGGAACATATGCTACATTGACTGGTATACAAGCCAGTAAGCGTCCTCTTGCTTCCATGGGTCGTTTATGGATTTACACTCTTGTAGTTTTTCTACCGCTCTTGGTAATAAGTGGTGTTCCATCGTGTTCGTCTTTGCCACATTCTAGTACTACTGTTGATAGCTCATTCTTCCTCACAAATGCAGGTAGAGATGGCGGTATTGGCAAATTATCATTTATTATTTACAGAGATGGTGAGTGACGGTTTGTTCTTTTATCGTAACCTTCAAAACTTGATTTTCTCATAGGAATTCTATTTTACATATACATACTTTGTACGCCGTCTATCCCGAGAAATATCTCCAGTGCTCATATTCACTTGGCTCTTGACAGGCATGTCGCTTGCAAACCTTTTCACCATCACGATTCCCCCTGTCAGGTTTTGGTTCCTCTTAATTCCGTCAGTTTGTCGTTCGCTCAGCTCAATTTGCATAATTTTAATCTAATTGTCCTTTTAGCATCGAGTCCACCATGTACGCCGTGTTCACTACCAGGATTATACTCAACATTCGATACTTTGGCAATCGAACTTGTCTACAAACAGAATTGCACACCATCTATGAAGAATCACAGCCGACGTCCACACCTATTCGGTTTGCGCTCCATAATTCTGAGCTCTCCCAAAGCACCGGGCGGTCTCAACTTTTCCTGCAGGAATCTCAAGGTGATGGTGACTGTGCTGACACGCCGTCTGTATAACCATAACTCAGCCTTGCTGCGTTACGATAATTGTTGGGGAATGGCTACTTATGGGTTGATTTGTAGAGGGTGCGTTATGATACATCGGAGGTCAGTGAAGGGAACCTGCTGAGGAGAGCGAGGCCAATGCAAATGTAATTTATTCTAGATAATTTCCGCCGTTTCCACATGCTACATTGCTCACTCTACGGATTACATCTGCCCCAGCTCAGACTCCTAGTAGTATATTGATCGGTAATTTCCAAGCTTGCCGCTCACATGCAGTGCTCCGACACCGTCTTCAGCAAACCCTCTGTCAGATTCATTCGAGTTTTCCAAGTCCACTTCCTGCCTACCAGCTCTTCATGATCCTGGATGCACACATCAACTACCGCCCGGTGTCGCAATAAGGGGATCTTTCAAGCCTTGCTGGTCCACTTTTGAAGCCTGCCACATGCAACTTGTGTGGTGAATCCTGACGTGTCTTGCATTCCGCGACCTGAGATGCCGAGAGCTGGATGGGCGTAAAGGTAGTGGTGGTGACGATATTGACACGTCTGTACAACCATAGCTCGGTTTTTGCTGCGTTAACATATGACTGGAGAATTGGACTAACGGAAATTTGTCGAGGGTGCGTTATGATACGTAAGGGATCATCAGAGACTCGGAGCGTGGCTATGCAAATATAATTTATAACAGTTAATTTCTGCCGTTCCCACATGCGACTGTGCTTAACGGAGGACTTCAGAATTTGTATTTTTCCTACAATTTAATCGTAGCGGCGCAAGTTTGCGCCAAGTCCCCGACTCATCATGCATCATCATTGTACTAAGACTTTAT
>QLOR01000874.1:0-11931 GCA_003313825.1 Sarcodon aspratus
CTTTAACAAAGCAGGTATTTCCGGGACGACGAAGTCCGGGAGCAGTAAAGCTCAGGAGATGAAGAGCAATACTTCAAAAGCTAAAGGGAAGGGCAAAGACGACGTGAACCTCTCTGCCAAAGAAAAGGACTTAATTTGGAAACATCGAGAGGAGACCCACGAAATCCGCAAGCTCGCCAAGGAGCTCACAGGCCGTGTCCGTTCTCTGCGATACTTCACCGTCGTTCGTGATCTGCAAAAACAGAACGATGATCCTCCTGAAGTTTCTTGTCCATCCTGTGGTCGCACACAGATTCCCATTGATGAAGTGTCCGTCCTGTCATCGTGTGGACACATGGGATGTCATGATTGTGTCGTCGCACGAGCGGAGAAGGAAGAGTGTGTATACGCTGCGTCCAAGGAGTGTAAAGCTGCTGCCCGCGTTCTCAATGTTGTAAAGGGTACCACGTTAGGCGTGGACGACGAAGCCCGCGACGGGCGTGGAAAACATTACGGTCTCAAGCTGGAAAAGGTCGTAGATCTAGTCAAGTAAGTCTCAGATTCCCGAAGTTTTGATATCTGGTCACATATCTGATTTCTAGGAAACGACTACCTGCCGATGAGCGCGTTCTCATCTTCGTACAATTCCCAGACCTCATGAAGAAAGTAGCAGAGGTCTTGACGGCGAACAAAGTAAAATTCTTGGAAATCAAAGGCTCTGCTTCGGTAAAATCCAAGAATCTGCTTAAATTTCAGGATAGCAGTGACGAGCGTGTCTTGCTTCTGAATGTTATGGACGAAAGCGCTAGTGGGGCCAATCTGACAGTCGCAAACCACGCGATATTTTTGTCTCCCCTCTTGGCACCTTCACAGGAAATATACGATGCCTGTGAGATCCAAGCTATCGGCCGATTGAGACGGTATGGACAAACTAAACATGTCCACGTCTGGAGGTTCCTCAGTGCGGATACCATTGATGTGGAGATTTTCGAACAAAGAACAGGAAAGGCGCTACCATTGTAATTATATTTGTGGATCCAAGAAATTTAGTACACTGGCATATAACTTTAATACAAATGTAATGGAATATTTATTTTTTGCATTGTCAACAAGATGAACGCTTTTAGTACTAAGTGCTGTACCCCAACCAGGGTCACCAGATGACCATCAAGGAGCGGACGGCAGTGTATAAAGGAAGCTTCGAGTCCCGCGTTGATGCTCGCAACAGCACATGCACTGGACGGCAATAACAAATAATTACACACGTGACCTTGAACAGAGCCTCGGCGAAAGTCAAAATGAACCATCAGTCCGCTCTGGACGTTGAGCGCTGTTGTACTCTTTTTGGATGAGATGAATTGGAAATATAATATTTACAAAGATGCCATATCCCCCTCCAAAGAAGTGATGCAGGCTGGTGAGTTGCCGTGATCGCCAAGTAGACGATGGTATAAAGTGAGTTGGAGCGGATCGTTGGAGAGGAGTGAGTTTCCGTTTCCCGGGAGGCCGCCAATCAAATTCGTGTGTTTCCCATCATCTCCCCGTGTTCGATCAAGTTTTCAAACAGCCTTAATAATGCCATAGGAACACCGTCAAGGCCCACACGTCTTGAACTTGTTGATACTTAGTATTTAGTAAATCATGGATCACCCTGGTATCCTTCATCCTCCTCGTCGAAACCACCGTGTCTATTCCTACCACAGAATGGCATGCAGAACTCGCGTACAGTAAGTGTAATGATTGTTCGGGGCCTCATCGCTTGTTACCCAAACACACGCACCGCCCACCTGCCAGTGCTTGCCAAATCAATCCAAGGTCCACCTGCCATCAGATGAATCATGTAACCGACCGCGTCCAAAATAAAAAGCCTTTTGCTTGTGCTACCCGCCACCATCCCTTTCACCCCGCTTTTTTTCCTTTTCTCTCCCTCTCTGCAGTATGAAGTTCGCCAACGTCGCTTTGTTGGCCTCCCTAGTCGCATCTGTTTCTGCGTTGCACATTCCGCTAAAACGCCGCTCATCTGGTATCGCACCTATTCGATCTGTGCACAGGAAACGTGCAAGCCCACCCGACCCCAGCGACCCATACTATTTCCAGAATGTGCAGAACATACTCTATGTTGGAACTGTCTATATCGACGATCAGCCATTTGAGGTAGGTCTTTCGTGCGACCGAGTTGGATGGCCGTTTTGTTCACAAGTCGTTTTCGTGATTTTTTTTATAGGTTCAGTTAGATTCTGGATCCAGTGATTTGTGGATCGATTCCACCGGAGTCACGTTCACCTCTGCACAAGACACAAATGTGGAGGGATCAATCGCCTATTTGTACGTTGATGGTTTAAGATTTGATCCTACCTTATTTCTGATTATCCTACAGAGATACATCAGTTGCTCAAGGCCCTATTTTGATAACCAACGTAACATTCGCAAATTGGACTTCCCCAACCCAAGCTTTCAGTAAGTAATCTTACTATGTCTCTTTTCGCAACCTAAATCTTGGATGAATCAAGTCAGTGCGGTTGGTACAAACGCTACGACTTTGGGCGACAAGGGACTGCTTGGTGTTGGACCGTAAGTGTGGTCCGGGCTGTGTTTCTATCGCATAAGGACTAACGGTGATCCAGGCCCACACTTTCATCAATTGCTACCACTTTGAACGGCACCCAATATAACGGTAACTCCTTCTTGGATAACGTGAGTGTTTTCGGCTTGATCAAAGACTGCTTGACTAAACGCTGTGCGGTGTAGGTATTCAATGCATACCCGGATGATCCGAACGTGATAACATTTTTGTTGTCACGTAATGATGTTGGTGTTACAGATGGTGGTGACTTTACGATCGGTGTGTTTTTTTCTGGTGTCATCAGGTCTTAATTCCCATTAATCTCTATATACAGGCACAATTGTTCCAGGCTATGAGGATGTGCTATCTACGCCACAACTCCCAGTTATTTCAGATAGCGAATGGCAGACAGTAATGGATGGAATCACCGTCAACGGAACATTCTACTACGGTGACAGCTTGTAGTAAGTGTGATTTTTAGTCACTCAGTTGTGTCGTGACCGATTCTTACTCGACTTTTTGCCCAGTTTGAACGGGTCCCAGGTTACCGTTCTCATTGACAGCGGTACATCATTTGGCACTGCTACCAGGCCATACACAGATGCCCTATACTCCCAAATTCCCGGTGCTCTATGGGATGATAATCGGGCTACATACTTCTTCCCTTGCGACTCTCTTGTCGAGGTAACCATGCAATTCGGGTTGGTGTTCAGCTCTTGGTCTCTCTTCCTCAGCCACTAATATATCTTTCTTAATAGCAACATAACTATCCCCATTGATCCGATCGATTTGGGATATCCAGACCATCTGGAGGCTGATGGCACCCCCACTTGCATTGGTACCTTCAGCGTGAACGACGGTTCTGGAGTTGGTCAGTGCAGTTTTACTAAATGTTAGAGGGTTTCTGATCTGTTCTCTATTAGATCTCATTCTTGGCGACTCGTGAGTAATTTGATGCTCTTAGTATGCCGGCGTCTGATTGTGTGTAATATAGTTTCATGAGAAACGTCTACTCAGTATTCTACTTCGGAGAATGGACAACTGCTGATAAAGGTACTCCCTACATGCAGCTCCTTCCTGTACGTTTGTCCTGTTCTCCAGTCTGTGTGTATCAATTCCCTGACACTTTCCGCAGGTCACCAACCCCTTTGAATCCGCCGCGGAATTCACTATGCTCAACAACCAACGAGTCCAGAGCATTTTACTCAATAACACAAGTTCGGACCCGAGCTCTGGGAGCGGTGGAAGCTCCAGCGGGAACGGCACTGATAGTAGTGTTGTGAGTGGCGCCGTCGCCGATAAAGCATCAGCGAGCGATTCGTCATCAGTGGACCTCTCTGGTATCAATCGCAACTCGTATATCATTATGGGGTTGATCGGCATCGTCATCATTCTGTTGGCTGTCAACCTTGTTATGTTGTCGCGCAAGAACCGTGGCTATAGGCAGATTGGTGCCCCAGGTAGCCTCCCTCCCACACATTTTGTTGACAAGTCCTACTCCACGCCCTACGAAGATCATGATCGTTAAAAGACGTCCAGATCCCATCCGTTATGTCCCTTCGCCATCCTATTTACCCTAATGTTTCATACCTATTAGAGGACAATTCACACTCCCTTATCTGCACTCCTTAAAATTGTAATTTCTTCATCTCGACTGCTGTCCTCTTATATTTAACCAATCTGCATTTATATACGGACTTTCCATAGCGTGTGCGGGATGCTAATGAGCAGTTGCACTTCACGTTTAAATATAAGAAATGACAAGTGACAAGCTTCGAACCGAGCAGATTGGATGAGTATCTATACATAGTACTTGCTATCAAGGAGTGCGAAATTATCCAGTTCCTCGCATAAAAAGCACCAATTCGGTACATTTCGGAGAATTCGGACACAATACAGTAACAGAGATTATGACTCATATAATCAAGTTCAAGTCTGTTTCCTCTAGCTCTACAATGAAGGACGTTGACTCTTCTGAGGGCTAATAATTCTTACTAAGATGGCAGTCGGATACTAGTAGTAGGATGCTAGAGGCGTGCATTCAGCGTGAATTCCGAGTCAAATTCAGGCCCCGACGTCACCCAAGGAACAGGACAGAAACCGGCTCTCACAACCTGCCGCCACAATCATCAGGGCGATAACAACTTGGATAACACTCATCGAGCTGTGCAAACGTTTAAGAAGGCAGGCTACGTTATGATCCTGTTTCTGCTTGCAATATTGACCTTACGTTTTATCAGGTTGCTTCTGGATCGTAATGGCACCTCCTTTCGAGAGATTGTCCGTTGAGCTCTTGATCGACATTTTTGAGCAGGCCGAAATATCCTCACGCGGTTCGGTCGATAACATTCAATTTCCTTTCTCTGTCCGTCTCACTCACGTTTGCCGTCGCTGGCGGCGTGTTGCAGCCAACGTTACAACTTTGTGGAACTACATATCAGTCTACTGGTTTCATGACGATCCCCTCTTTAACCTGTATATCGAACGTTCCAGAACCCGCCTACTCGACATCAAGTGTTTTCTTGATGATCCGGTCACTTATTGTCATTTTGTGGAGATGCTGCTACCTCACGCGGAACGTTGGCGTAATCTGGAGATCACATTTGATGGACCACTGGATCACGGCTGTGTTGGGAGTGACGCCCGAGATGCCTTGGTCTTACTGGGAGAGGTCTATCCGCCTCATCTCGAGAACCTGAAAATTTGTGTCAGCGCAGAAGAATTTGAACCTACATGTCCCGTATTCGTCAACGGCGCACCTCAGCTCCGTACAGCCATACTCCAAGGCAACTTTTGCTTTGCAGAGGCTTCATTCAACAATCTCGCCGAACTTGAATTGTCGACTGACCTTCGGTTCGGCCCAGTGTATCTTCGTGCGCTCTTCACTTATGTGTCACATTCTTTGGTATATCTATCACTCAACGTCCACCCATCTTCACATCCTCTTCATTTACCAAGTATTCTAGACGCCCCAATTGAGCTTCCAGCTCTTAGGGTACTGGATGTGTTGAGCTACCCTGTTCTAACCATGATGTCCGCGCCGAACCTCAAGATCCTCTCTCTTTACCGTATGAATATGAATGCCTTGAAGGCGTTTGTAAATAGTACTCCACACTACCATCTTGAAAAGCTGATTTTGCGTAATATGGACCTGAGCCCCTTTGACGACGCGTCTCGTTTCATCCTGGATCATCCCCGACTAGAATCCATCGCTATCCTCTCGTGCAGTAACGAGGACGGTCTCTGGAATCTTCTGCGGCACTCAAAAATTCGAGAAGTTGCCACAACACCCGGGTTCGACTCTGAGTTCATCGACCTAATCCTAAATTGGTCGTTGATACAATCCGTTTTGTCAGATTGCATTGCCAACGGTCGTGCGAGCATTTTGAGGGTGGGGAAGGGGTATAGGAAAAGGGATGGAGATACCGTTCCTCCCTCCTTCGTGACATGGCTCAGTGACAATAATATCGAGATGCAATTCCATGACGAGCCATTCCCGGTGCTTTCATTTAAGCACGGAGAAGGGATCATACGGTGGGAATACCTTTGATGTGGCGATAGAATTTTCTTGGGGACAAAGCTTTCCTGGTTTTGACAGAGACCATTTGCGCTTGTTCTGCGGTAGTCAAACATGTGAACTTTGACAGTTTGGAAATCAGATTTTATATTATGGTCTTACTACATGACTATATTCTCTTCGTTACGATGCGATGCGCTATTTAATCCACCGAATCTTTCCAACTTCGAGTTCCTGTATGAAACTATATAAACAAACGAGTCAATCAGATTGGATGAGGTATCTATAGTACTTGCTATCAACGAGTACGAAGTCAACCAGAATCGCAAATGCTTTCTTCCTCCGAGGCCTAGATAAACACAAGACAGTAACAGAGATTATGGCTCACATATAATTAAGCCATTTGTCGGTTTCCTCCAGCCCCACAATGAAGGACGTTACATTTGCTGGAGGTTCGACGATAATTCTCGGCCGCGAGATGCCATGATGGGGCGGGGATACTAGTAGAGGCGTGAATCCAAATTCTGGCTCCGACGCTACTAAAGGAATCAGCTCCGACATAGACTCACAAGCTGCCACGACGATCATCACTGCGATAACAACTCGGACCATACTCACTAAGCTATAGCAGCTTTCAGGAAGGCAGGCCACATTATGATCTTATTTCTGCTTGCAATATTGACCTACGTTTACCACACTGGCAGGCTGCTTCCAAATCATAATGGCATCTCCCTTCGAGAGATTGCCGAACGAGCTCTTGATCGACATTTTTGAGCAAGCCAAAATATTCTCACGCGGTTCAAGGCCCGGACGTCACGGTGTTGAAGCTTATCTGCCTGTCCGCCTCACTCACGTTTGCCGTCTTTGGCGGCATGTTGCAGTTAATGTCGCGACTTTGTGGAACCACATATCATTCGGCTGGTTTTTTCATGACCCCCTCTTTGACCTTTATATCGAACGTTCCGGAACCTGCCTACTTGATATAATGTGTGACCTTTCTCGGCATGGCCGCCTGGAAGATCATAATATGTTCTTGGGGATGCTGCTACCTCACGTGGAACGTTGGCGTAGTTTGGTCATCATATTTGACCAACTATGGGCCGATCAAGGGCTTGACCCCATATATTCCCTGTCCTTACTGAGGGAGGTTTATCCACCTCATCTCGAGATACTGGACATCAATGCCGACGAGACAAGAACAATTGTACTTGACGTTCCCTTATTCGCCAACGGCGCACCTCAGCTCCGTACAGTTAGACTCGGAAACATCCCTTGCCTTGCATCAGCTGCATTCAACAATCTTACCACGCTGGAATTGACTTCCCCCGGGCCCCGGTTCAACCAATCGGATTTTCGCGAGCTCTTGGTTCGTGGGTCGCATAGCTTGGTATACCTATCACTCTTCGATCTCCCTTCACAACGTAGGTCAAACGTCCCAAAAGTTGAGCTTCCAGCTCTTAGGGTGCTGCATGTGTCTTGGAGCTCTGTTCCGACCATGATGTCCGCGCCGAACCTCAAGATCCTCTCTCTTAACGGCCTGAATATGGCTGCCTTGGAGACATTTGTAAACAGTGCTCCACACTACTCTCTAAAAAAGTTAATTTTAGCGAATATGGACCTGAGTCCCTTTGATCAGGCGTTTCATTTCATCCTGGATCATCCCCGATTAAAGTCCATCGCTATTCTCTCGTGCGAGAATGAGGACGGTCTCTGGAATCTTCTACGAAACTCATGTATTAGAGAAGTTTCCACATCGAAAAAGTACTCAGGATGCGGCCTAAATTGGTCGTTAATACAGTCCGTTCTATCGGATCGCGTTGCCAGCAGTCGTAGGAGTGTTTCGAGGGTGAATTTTTGCAAAGAGGACAAAGAACGAATTCCTTCCTCGTTCGTGAGGTGGCTCAGTGACAATAATATCAAGTTGCAATTCTCTGACAAGTACAATTGATGGTGGTTTCAATTGATGGCGAATCACCGTTGCAATAGCTTTGATGCAGCGATGGAATTCGAGAATTTTCCAGGGGGACAGAATGTTTGGCTTTGGCTCGGTTGGATCGTAGTTTTGACGGAGGCTGCTTGCGTTGGTTCTGTGGCAGTCAAACATATGAGCTTTATCTTTACTCGGGACAGTACAGTAGCTATCATAACGAGTAGAAACCCGGACTTTACATTTTGGTTTTACATGATGTTATTCTCTTTATCACGATGCGATGCGCCATTGATTGAAATCCATTGAAATTTCCCAACCTCGAGTTCCTATATGAAACCAAATAGACAAACGAACCTATTACATTGGATAATACTTGTTATCACGAAGTGTAAAATCAACTAGACTTGTGAAATACTGACTTGATTCCATGGCTAGACGAAAATGATGACAGCATGAAGGTGCATTTCGGACACAAATCGGTTCTCCTGCAGGACACGAGACAATAACGGACATTATGGCCATGTAACGGTATAGTAGTTAAAGATTTTTGTCGGTTTCCTCCAGCCCTGCAATGAAGTGGCGAGGTTGATGATTCTCGAGATGGGGGAGAGGAGCGATTTTAAATTTGGGGTCTAACTTCAGACATTCTAGTACTACACTATGCCAATCTCAACGGTACTAGTTACCGGCAAATGCGTTTAAACTTCAATACGTGCTTGAAAGATTTGACACAACAAAGTTTTCAAACTCTACTGCTCCCTCACGAGTCACCGCCAGGCTATCCTTTCATCGATCAACACTATCTGTGTATTTTCAAACATTCTTAAGGTACACTTAGTAGGAATAATTTACGACTCAAGCACCCATAAGAGGAACGGTGCAAATCGAGGCGATTATACCGACTTTATCTCTACTCGACGGTTAGAAAGCCAGACTTCATGTTACAGTTTTTCATGGATTATATTCTCTTCATTACGATGCGATGCACAATTCAATCCACCGAATCTTTCTATTTTTAGGATTTTATATGAAACTCAATAGATGCATGAACGATTTGGTGAGGTATGATACTTGCCATCAACGAGTGCCACTGGCAGCGTAGTAAAATATCTTCTGCGTTGCATAGATTAAAATGATGTAAAGCGTGAATGTGAATTTCGGACACAAACTTCGTGTTGCTGGACGTTGACGATTCTCGAGATAGGGCGGAGGCTGTCACAGTTGATGACAGAGGCGTAAATTCAAATTCAGGCTCCGACGCTGCTGAACTTGAATCAGCTCTGATCTGACTCACAAGCTGCCACGACGATCATCACTGCGATAACAACTCGGACCATACTCACTAAGCTATAGCAGCTTTCAGGAAGGCAGGCTACGATACGATCCTATTTCTGCTTGCAATATTGACCTACGTTTACCACTGGCAGGCTGCTTCCGAATCATAATGGCATCTCCTTTCGAGAGATTTCCAAACGAGCTCTTGGTCAACATTTTTGAGCAAGCCGAACTATTCTCACGCACTTCAAGGCCCGGAGATGTTGAAGCTCATCTGCCTGTCCGCCTCACCCATGTTTGCCGTCTTTGGCGACATGTTGCAATCAATGTCGTAACTTTGTGGAACCACATAATAATCGGCTGGGTTTTTCCTGACCCCCTCTTTGACCTTTATATCGAACGCTCCGGAACCTGCCTACTTGATATAATGTGTGACCTTTCTCGGCATGGCCCGGAAGGTCAGAATATGTTCTTGGGGATGCTGCTACCTCACGTGGAACGTTGGCGTAGTTTGGTCATCATATTTGACGAACTATGGCCGGACGAAACTGGGCATGACCCCATATATTCCTTGTCCTTACTGAGCGAGGTTTATCCACCCCATCTCGAGATCCTGGACATCGATGTCGACGAGGCAAGAACAGTTGAACTTGACGTTCCCTTATTCGCCAACGGCGCACCTCAGCTCCATACAGTTAGACTCGTGGAAATCCCTTGCCTTGCATCAGCTGCATTCAACAATCTTACCACACTGGATTTGACTTCCCCCGGGCCCCCGTTCAACCAATCGGATCTTCGTGAGCTCTTGGTTCATGGGTCGCATAGCTTGGTATCACTCACCGTTCACTGTTCACTGCGTTGGTCAAACGTCCCAAAAGTTGAGCTTCCAGCTCTTAGGGTACTGGATGTGTCTGACAACCTTGTTCTGACCATGATATCCGCGCCGAACCTCAGGATCCTCTCGCTTTTCCGTATGACTGCCTTGGAGACATTCATAAACGGTGCTCCACACTACTCTCTTGAAAAGTTAATTTTGGTGAATTTGGACCTGAGCCCCTTCGATCAGGCGTTTCATTTCATCCTGGATCATCCCCGATTAGAGTCCATCGCTATTCTCTCGTGCGAGAATGACGACGGTCTCTGGAATCTCCTACGAAACTCATGTATTAGAGAAGTTACCACACGGAAATCTAGGTTCTCAAAATGCGGCCTAAATTGGTCGTTAATACAGTCCGTTTTATCAGATCGCGTTGCCAGCGGTCGTGGGAGTATTTCGAGGGTCGGGATTAGCAAAAGGGATAGAAATAAAGTTCCTTCCTCATTCGTGACATGGCTCAGTGACAATAAAACCCAGATTCAACTCCATGACGAGCCATTCCCAGTGTTTTCATTTGAGGGTAGAGAAGAGTGGTGTACCGATAGCTTTGTGGTGATAGGATTCTCTGGTGGACAAATTTTGGCTCGGTCGGATCCTGGTTTTGACGGAGGCCGTGCATGTTAGTTCTGCGACGGTCGAGCATAAGATTTATTTTCTGTTCCTTCGTGATGATGTTACATAACTATACCCTTCGTAACTCGCTACTTCTTTCTTGTATTTTTGTCTGCATACCACCGAATACTTCCAAGATCCCATATGACACAGTACATAAAAAGGAACACGGTCAGCACAACGAATGTAACGTCAAGTATAGTGAAGATAATAGTATATATCGGCACGTCCCACTGGGGCCGTTGTAGAACGAGTCTTGCAAGTATGATACACTTGCCCCCTATTCAACCTAGGCAATGGGGGTGATCTGTATGTGCAGACATTAGAGTGCCGGCACCCCATTGTTCTTCCACCGATCAACACTATCTGTGTATTTTCAAACATTCCTAAGGTACACTTAGTAGGAATAATTTACGACTTAAGCACCAATAAAAGGAACGGTGCAAATCGGGGCGATTATACTGACTTCATCTCTACTTGACAATTAGAAAACCAGACTTCATGTTACAGTTTTTCTGATGCGATGCACTATTTAATCCACCGAATCTTTCCATTTTTAAGATTTTATATGAAACTCAATAGATGCATGAACGATTTGATGAGGTATGATACTTGCCGCATCAACGAGTGCCACTGGCAGCATAGTAAAATATCTTCTGCGTTGTATAGATTAAAATGATGTAAAGCGTGAAGGTGAATTCCGGACAAACTTCGTGTTGCTGGACGTTGACAATTCTCGGGATAGAGGCAGTCACGGTTGATGATATTCAAATTCAGGCTCCGACGCTGCTAAACTTGAAGGAATCAGCTCCGACATAGACTCACAAGCTGCCACGACGATCACCACTGCGGTAACAACTCGGACCATACTCACTAAGCTATAGCAGCTTTCAGGAAGGCAGGCCACATCACGATTCCACCTCTGCTTGCAATATTGACCTACGTTTACCACTGGCAGGCTGCTTCCGAATCATAATGGCATCTCCCTTCGAGAGATTGCCAAACGAGCTCTTGATCAACATTTTTGAGCAAGCCGAAATATTCTCACGCGTTTCACCCGGAGATGTTGAAGCTTATATGCCCGTCCGCCTCACTCACGTTTGCCGTCTTTGGCGGCATGTTGCAATCAATGTCGCAACTTTGTGGAACCACATATCAACCGGCTGGTATTTTCCCGA
>QLOR01000875.1:0-43511 GCA_003313825.1 Sarcodon aspratus
ACAGGACCCCATCAAGTGAAACGTAAGATTTGTGTCCACGTTTCTGACTGCTCCTCGTCGGCAACGGTATATGGTGCCATTAGCGGTTAGACTCGATTACGAAGACTTACTTGGCAGGTGTAGCTCATGAGTTTACTCGGGGGCCACTGCGGAAATAGAAGGGTTAAAACAGAATCATGACGATAACCGCATGCGCAAACGACCGTACCTCGAAGCGAAGGGATATAGACGTCCCGCTGGTGCGCAAAACGGGTTCATTCGCTCCCAGCAGTGACCCGAAGGCATGTTCTAGCACGTCCCGCACTGGGATCCCACACACATTCCATTTCGTAATAAATACGATCTTGCTCTCGTATGGCGTCGCTTGGAACGTAGTCTTGGGGTGTTTATATACTCGCTGAGGGACATTAGGTCCTCCGCCACACCCGCAATCGCATGTGCCTGATGGAAGCACACGATTTTGTTGCTGGATTTGCCACATTTTACAATCTGAGAGTCTGTGGAGGAGCTCTAGTACGAACCTGGTCGACTGTAGGATATTGCGGGGGTAAAACAGCCGGTGCGCAATGAGGTTGGTACTGCACTTGAGGATCGAGGTCGGATTCCCAATGCGAAAAGCCTGAGGGAGAGTTGACTGAGTGGACACTGTTTTGTCCATCCGATGCTTCGAAATTATATTCGGGCTGGAGATCGATTAGTAACATGTGCATCAAATCAAACAAAGACACCGCACGTTGACAGCAGAATCGTCTGTCGTCGAGAGTTGCGGCATACTGAAATAGATACCCCTTTGTTCGTTCGGGTCAGCCGAGGTGGAGGTAGCGTGATGGACGTCTGAATGGCTGTGGGAACCATATCCCTGTATGATTGATGTAGAGTAGTCCATGGTAGCATTCCGGTAAGAAAGGATTTCCTCAAAGACGTTGACATCTTCAAATGTGTACGGTACGGAGGGATTCATGCTTTCGAGCAGAGAAGTGTGAGATGGAGAAACCAAATAATATGGATCTTTTTATCCTCTAAGACGCCGGGCTTCCTCGAGGCTTAGAGGACTGTGATGAGACATGTGAGACGTTTTCACATTGATTGAACAGAATGGCCCTCCGGAGCAAAACTTTTTGGTGAAGTGAAGTGGTGCATGGGAAAATTCCATTTCAGAGATTTGAGAGTACAGCAGTGCGGCGGCGTCAATCGTGATATTTTCATCCAGCTATTCAATACGAAGCATGCATCAAGATTGTATTGAGAACACTTAACTTGAGCGTTGAAACATTGTAGGATTGAGGAGCGTGTGTAGGTACTTACATCTGGTTTATGTAAAGAACCTGATGAAATGATGCTGAGTGTTATCACACCCGTCGTAGATAAGGGAAGGTCCCGACCCCTAAAGACAGGTTGCGTCGCAGCCTCGTGAGGAAGGGCGGGAATTGCTGCGACTTGGAAGAAAGGAATTCTCCCATGCTATTCTCCGCGTAATTGTGGGTGCATTTTCTGGAGCCATGATTCACTAGTTTGGGCCACTGCCATGTCAGTGGTGACTATGCACACCACATCCTCAGATACCGGAAGGGCCCAGACCTCCGATGTGCCTATGCAGTTCGCTGGCGTGAAGCTACTCGAGTTGTGCTTTTTGGTCATGATATTAAAGCGCTCAATAACAGAGGAGATCGTTCATACGGAAAGAAGCCAGAATGCTGCTGGTTTGGATTCTCTGACTCCGTGAAGCACGGGACAGAACCGGCATGGTTAATTCTGCAGTATGTTTGGAGGGGTGCCCTAAACGCGTGGTGGAAAGTCTGGGAAAGTCACCATGGCACGACCTAACAGCGCGACTTTGACATAATCTTTTGATCGAGATCTCACCGCAAGGTCTACTGAATGTAGATAATGACCGCAATGCATGGAAATCAGCGCGGATATGGGCGGAACACAGATAATGGAGCGGACAGTAAAGTTGAGACACCACACTTTGGAAAGTGGAAAAATAAATAGACGACCCTTATCGAACAAAAGAGCCTGGCATGTGCATGAGATAAAACGTGCATGATCTAGTAACAAAGCCATGCTTTGCTTTGGTAAAAGGTACGAGAACTTTGGAGAGCGCAACAGTAACTTCCAGCCCACTTCGAAGTATGGAGGATGTCTCTGAGCGAGCGGACTAGAGTCCAGATCTGGTCTGATACGGCACTCGTTGACTTTGCAGATGAAACGGAGACCGCAAGGAGGTTCAGGGCCTCGAGGCATGTAAATCTGCTCCAAATGCACCGTAACGGTGTTCTTCCTCCCCCGTGGGTTCGAAGGATGGTATGGCACACTTCGGCGCAGTCGCCAGCGCTCTGATCATTTATGAAGTCCAGCTCTGCATGCTCCAACTAACACCGCCCCAGATGCCCGATGCAGTTGTTCTGTTTCCGCGTCTTGTACGACCGGCGGTGAGTACTTGCCGACTTTATGATTATATATGTGAAGGTAGTATCGGTTGCAGGCTCAGTTGTCCAGTGTTGATTGCATGGTCGAATCCATAAGACGCACAGGCATGACGAGTATTAAATGAAGCCATGTGATGCAAGGCTGTGATTAATGAACGATTTAAAAGCCAACCTCCGTTTTATTAGTTACGCTTGTTGACGCTGGTGTGTGTGCCATTTACGAGCTCCGACGCTTCCTAACAGCCCTCGAGTTTCTCGCATTTGCGCCCACTTTTACACGTCAATGTAGTAACTCTGGGGTGTGTGTCCATTGTGTGCGATCTTGCACGCTGATTGCTTGTTAACCAACCTGGTGTTACACGTGCGCGCTCTAACTGCTTGTCCAAGATCCAGAAAGACCGCCGGGGTCGAACACAGACGTCTAGAATCTGGACACCCTGATAAGTCGGAGTTATCAGATGGCCTCGTATGTGTCGCAGACTCTCGCAGTAGGTGAGGGAGGTGACTCGGTCGTAGTGACAATGGCGGTGGGCCGAGTCCTTGATAGGAACAACTTATTAGCGTTGCCACAAGTTCAACTTAAAGGTACCGATTAAACCCCACAAAATGCTACCGAGCATAGTATTGACTCCACTATTGAAGGAAGACAAACCAGCGCCATCATGATCCTGCGAATCCCCACCCAATTAGTCTCCAATCTCCCCGGTGAAGACCACTTCCGACAAAAGCGAAAGAAAATCAGACCGTCATGCAGTAACGCTCGAGCGTTGTGGCAATTAAATGTTGGCGAAATATATTCACAGCTTTCTGTTTTGAAAAACTTCAGAGGCCTTGGATTATTTCGAAACCGCACATCACGCAAATGCCACCGTAGTAACGACATTTCGGCATCTTCTACTAGTCGCGCTGACGATTTTGCCTCCACCTTTGATCGAGTCTTTCAAAGAGACTTACCGACTCCGACCTTCGCATCTTTTTAAGTTTGCCCATTTTCCACCTAATCGCCTCCTAGTTCCACGGGATGTGGATCTTCCTCTGTGGTCCAATAGGCTTTCTTTAAAGCAGGGTCCTGCCAGTGATTCCCAGAAGCTTCAGTCTAAAAGAAACTTCTGAAACGATGACTTCTCAATGATCTCCAAAGACGCTAAACTTGAACCATCTGTCTCATTGAAGGCAGTTACGGCTACAAGTTTACTGCTAAATAATGACACGCCAACAGAACATATTTCTACCAGAAAAGCACATTAGGGTGTTCTACGATATAACAAAACGAATTATGAAAGAGAAAGGTGATATGCACTATTGGGTGCGCGATCAGAGGGCAGAAATCGGGTATATGGTAACCTATTTCAGCCGTCTTTGTTTATTACATGAAGATGTGGTTGCCACGACCCACGAGAGACCCTGATAAGCGATACAAGAATGACGCGGCCGATATCAATATGCCCGTGTCCCACTTGCCAGTCGGCATGACTCTCATCAATCTGGACACTTTCCATCTCCTGGAGCGAGGCGTCAGCACCAATAAAATAAACCAGACTATCTGCCTTACTCCGATGTATTCGGCCACTCGTCGTGCGAGGTCAAACGCAAGTTTCTCACGAGTGATGGGGTTAGCCTTAGCTGAATCCTTCGTCTTGATCTGGGAAGCGAGTCAGTAAAGTCGAAAGAATACTTCGGGTGGACAGCATACTGAATAACTGCGAGCCTGGTATCCAGGCCACTGGGATGGCGAAAGATGGTAAGCAAAGAGGTTCGTTACGAATTATGCCACATACATGTAGTCTGAGAGTACCAGTTGCAGCAGCGATGTCCTCAAACACAGGCTCATTTCCACCTGACAGGTCCGCCGGTATTTGTTGCAATGCATCGGTGATCAAGAGTCCACGTTTGGCACCGGCATCGAATTGAATTGACGCGCCGACTGGAACACCGTCGACAAGGTCCCATTTCTGAGGCTTGAATGCTTGTTGGGGTAAATATGTACCCTCGTAGCCACAAGTGCTGCAAGATACGTGCGCATATTGATCGATGTTTGCGAGGAAACGATGATACCCGCTGTCCGAAAGCTGGTTGAAGGAGCCATCGTTGTCGGAACTTTCGGATGCCTGCATAAACAGCGAGCGAATACAGAAAATAAGCAGGCTGAGACTTGTGAACAAAGGATGACTGGCACAGACCCAAACAATGATATAGTAAGACTTTGCGGATAATAAAATAGTGCGCGAAGTCTCCCTTTACGTACCGAGCCGGGTGTCTTTGAACCTCAAGGCTTCGAGTATGTATTCTTGATGCGAATAAAGATCAAGGCCAAGAAGTACGGGTGATGTAATTGAGCGGTCCAGATCTGTGGAAGCAAGGAACACTGAAACTAACGCCTTTCATACACGCTGGGCGCTCGGATGTATTTCATCTTGAAAGCCAACGCGGGACACCGCCATTTACTACAAGCCAAAGTTAACAAGAAGGCGCCAATTATGACCCTTCAACATCCGTGCGTAGGGTGGTTTATGGAGTAGTTGTCAATCGATCCAGATGTCAACTGGTTGGAAAATATTGGCTTGCCAAAATACGCCAATTTGTTGGAAGAAATCCGCAGCAGCAGTATACATGCTCATCATCACGTCCAAGGCTGTTCTGTTCGGGTGTTTGTTCAGGATGACGTTGACGGACCCGATAGAACGGTATCTCTGGATCGCCGTTTCCTTTTCTGCGTTTCGTGGGTACAACGCGAGGCAACAAGGATCTAGTTGTTTCCCACAGCGTACCGTGATTGTCGGACACAGGGAAATGAAGCTAGGCAGCGGATCCGTATGTTCTTCTGATATTCCTTTGATGGACAGACGAGAGAATGAATGGGCTTCGATTGTTCGTCTATGTTGGGTTCCTCTATCGCTCCGAGTCAACTATTGTTGATTTGCTCAATTGCTGGTAGACTGGTTTAATCTACTAAACCCGGAGCAAGCAAGATAACACGGTAGTCACGTGATCCACGACTCACGAATACCTCCGAACTAATGGCAGTGTGAAGCGCGGATATTATGTTTCAAAGCAGCAGGGACAGCATTGCCTCCGTGGGTTTGTTGGTGCCTGCCCATAGCTATTCTTTCTTAGTTAAGAGCTCCATGCTAATCCCGTCGACTGCAGCGGCACTATGGCGGAGATAAATGGGTGCGTCGTTGCCACTTTCCAACACGACGGGTAGGCGGTGCTTTCTTTTCTTTCTTGCGAAGGTTTACCTTCGATATGCGGAGCTCGAGGTAAGGTCAAATTCGAAGAATGATATGCAAGGGAATCCGTCTCATTGGATCTAAGCCGAATAAGAATGTTGTAAAAAAGCGAGTTATTGATCACCATGTACGGAATGATGGCGGGAACATCCGACTCAAGTCTCCCCCTCGAATCGAAAAACCTCGTCCAAATCCTGTTCAAAGCCGTGGTAGGTTAAGAATGCAATACCATCTATTGCTTAAAACACTCACAAGCATGGAGAGCGTAGTTGGCTTCGGCGAGGGTTTGTGGTAACCTACAGTCCTAATCTTTTGCGGATGGGTCAGCAGAAGACCGCGATGACATTGGCGATCATGAACGCACAGTCGAAAACCATGGCCTATACCCAACCCACTTGGTCCACTATGAGCGACACGAAGGTGAACGGAGTGAGCACGGGTTACTAACCTTGATCCGAATTATAGTCGTCGCCTTGCAATCAGTGCTTTCAAAGACGTGATTATCTCTTCCATCGAGCCCAGAAAATCTTTGCGCCAAAGCATCCATAGCGGGAATTCCACACTTGCCATTTATGGAGAACTTGATCAGGTGACTAACGCGGGTCCGTTCGCCAACGGTTATCCAACTCGTACTGGAAAGTCATCCTGGGGGACAGAGAATCCACCGCAACCGCATTTACATGGACTTGTATTCATGGTAGGGGAGGGCTAGAGAGATGGGGTTAATTCAGCAGCATAGAAGCCTTCATAATATGATGAATATTCACCAGGTTGGATGGATGTATAACTCGAGAACTTATCGCTTTGGGTGGTGCCGGTTCTTCATGAAGCTGTACCTCAGGGACATACAACAGAGGATGCGAAAGCGAAGTAGGGAAGCGCATTAGATCCCGATCATGAGCCTGGTAGCACGAAAGACCAATCATGATGAACAAGTGATGGACCCGGGCAAAAACTGCGAATACAAACTGGGATACTTACAGGGCTGACAGCGGACACAGTCGATGGAAGACTCTCCAAACCGGATGGGGAATAAGCAGGTATTTGACCCCTTTCCGCTACCAATAGCACCTTCCACAAGACTTTCCTGCATAGCATCGGTGATTTTCCACCATCGTTGTGTTTCTGGATCGGCAGCAATGGCTGTCATGTCCCTGTCGTAGTCGTTCCCTATGTATTTCATGGTGACGATTAGAAGTCTCATCGGTTTGTAATAGTGGATAGAGTAATCTGCAATGTGGTAACGCTCGAGGGCTGCAAGGACACTGGGCCACACATCAGCATGGATGTCCATATATTCCTTCTCTGCTTCAGGTTTCAACTGGAGATTATGGTTCAGCCAAAAGGTGCGAGATAGCGACGACTTCAAAATTTAGTATGATGCACCTTAATGATTTGACAGATCCGTTTGGTGTGGGGAACGGCCATGGTTTAAGACAGTTGCGGCCGGTTGGCTTGAAGGAGCAAAAGTACGGTCACTTGAGAGCTGCCGCAATGAACGTGACGGCCCGGAACCGGATATCGTAGTCTATAGATTGTCATCTTCATATTTGCGATCATGACGTTGGATGATGATTTATAGTAGATGCTTGGGCCTGAAAGAGGTGCTCGAATGAAGAATTACATCCTAGTCCACGTCTTTGAGCACTGGTTTAGAAGAGAAGAGACAGTGCAGAAAGCTCACGAGAGAAGATAGACCCAAAATTCCTCAGTTTTAGGGTGATTCGAGATTGCAAATAGGTGCCAGCACAAGTGAAAACGAGCGAGAAGTCACTAGTTGCCCTCGACGTTGTCCATTGGTAACAACTTGATAGTTGTACGAGCCAAAGGCGGAGCTTAAAATTCCCTTGAACTACCAGTAACCACTGCTCTCTTCTTCGGCCATTATCGTCTCCATATCTCGTATTACCCAATGGCAGAAGGCAGTAACTTCGATTATCTCTTCAAGGTTCGTTGGTTTCCGAAACATTAGTAGAAATGCCTTGACTCTTGGGACTTTACAGGTCGTCCTGATTGGTGACTCTGGCGTTGGAAAATCGTACGTATTGCTTGTTATGCCGACTGTCGGAATCGTCTCTAATACACTAATGCATAATGCACAGTAATCGTACGTCTGAGAACTTTTCAAAATGTGAAAGCTGCGGAACCAGGCGCCATAGTTCTATCGCGTTTTACACGGAACGAATTTAACCTGGAGTCAAAGTCTACTATCGGTGTGGAGTTTGCAACAAGGTCAATAAACGTGGACACAAAGACCGTCAAAGCACAGATTTGGGATACAGGTGAGTATCAACCTCTTGGCCATGGGTTCGCTGGACCTAAATCCGTCGTACGTCAGCCGGCCAAGAACGATATCGGGCAATCACTTCAGCGTCAGTATTTTCCTTGTATGCTGTTATTTCCGACTCAATCATCCATCTGGCTCAGGTATTACCGCGGAGCTGTCGGCGCCTTGCTCGTTTACGACATCGCAAAGCACGCTACATACGTCAATGTCACACGGTGGTTGAAAGAATTACGAGACCATGCAGATTCGAACATCGTCATTATGTTGGTTGGAAACAAAAGTGATTTGAAGCACCTTCGTGCAGTACCAACAGACGAAGCAAAGGCGTTTGCCGGTATGTAGTTGTTTTGATGTATCTATGTATTTCGTTTCTTATTCTTCCTCGCGTTGCACTTAGCGGACAATGGTCTATCGTTTATCGAAACTTCAGCTCTGGATGCATCGAACGTTGAATCAGCATTTCAAACTATTCTCACCGGTAAGCTCTGCACACTTATCGGAACATTTTTGCTGTCGCTTACCCTGGTTAATCTCGAAGACATCTACCGGATTGTTTCAAGTAAATCTCTAGAACAATCTGCAGATCCTATCAAGCCCTCATCAGGAGACACCATCACCGTCAGCCACAGCGTAGATCCTAATAATAACCAGGCGAGCAAGTGCTGCTGAATGGTCTTTCTCCACTCAAGATTCTGCATCAGGGCACGGGTTCTTTGTACATACCGTCAAATATTGTCTGTTCTATTGTAATGAAGTTATTACTGGTCTTTCGCCTGGTGCGATTCTCCTTTGCCACGGAAAAGTCATTCATGTTTGTTTAGATATGCAAAAGATGATTCTCTGTATACCTTTCCTTTTGATGCGAAAGCAATACATACTATGACATACGGGGGATTCGCCGCGACCCTGATTTCGCCAGTCACAATTTGTGATACCATGCCGTGTTCAACTTCCGCTCGGCATGCATCAAGTCATTATAGTCGCATAATCGGCATTAATGGATTGTATTGAATAAAAGTGTAGTAGTACTATAATGAAGACTTCAATGAGTATTATTCGTGTGGTGACGCGGTGTAAGCCCTGCAAAACGTGGATCGTTTGCCAACTCAGCCTGATGAGCATTGACATGTTCCCTAATTCTTGTGTTCAGTTCCGCAACTGTCCCCTCAACCGGCAACAGTGCACCTGCAAGCGCAATAAGATCATCCTTGCGCTTGTAAGATGAAAGTGCCTTGTCGAAAAATTTTGAAGCTGTATTCTCAGCGATGAGAGCGGTCCGAGCAGCGTCATCAACAGCCTTCTGGGCTGCTTTTTCGGCGTCAACTCGCAACCTGTTAGTTGAACCCGGAGTCAGAAAGGCTTTTTAGTAGTACGAAATTTGATAATACATACATTGTGTGATCTGGCCGCTGCTGAAACCGTCTTGTACAGCCCTCTGGACAACCCATCTGCTGCAGCTTAAATCCTGCTTTCGTATGTATGGTCTGGATGTTTTTGGTCGACCTCAGACGCGTCATTTGTGGGCAAATAGTTGGAATCGTTCGTAATCACACACCACTACCAGACTGATCGAATCATCCAAATCCGTTAAAACTCCGCCTCGGCATTCGTCGGCAAGCGTGACAATTCTTGCACAGTAGAACTCAATACCTACGTCGTGTTCCCTCAAAATTAACCTTGGAACTGTGTTATATGATACTATAGGCTATGTGTACAAAATAGCTAAGGAATCCGAGCAGTAGTGAGCGAGTAATAAAAATTTGGCGAAATCAGGGTCGCGGCGAATCCCCCGTATGTCATAGTATTCCTAAAGCATGAATTGGTAGCACTTGTCGAAATTAAAGTACCACTTCCATTTTTCGCACTTAAACTCGAATTAGTGCACTGAAAAAGTCAAAATTAGCGCACTTGGAGTCGAAATTGGTACACTTGAAGCTAAATTAGTGTACTTGAAATCCAATCAGTGTGTGATTACATATGAGTGGTCAAACTCAGGTTCAGGCCAATTTGAAGTCGAGATCTAATTTGTTCGACTCACCGGTTCGTTCCGCCAGATAATGACAACCCCCGGAAATCCGCAGGGGCCCTCCCGTTCCGCGGCGTGCTTATCGCGTTTACACTGCTCATTAACCTCGCAGACTCCATCCACCGGATTTGTGCCAGGTAAATCTCCTAGTAGAATAGTCAGCAAATCCTCCTATCAAGCCTTCATCAGGAGACGGTCTTTCCTCCATTTTGATGATTCTGCAAGACTCTTGGCGTCCAATCAGCAGACCTCCACCGCTCGCTGGCCATCCCGTAATCGAAAGCGTAAGTGAACAGGTCATGGCTTGATGAACCTGAGAACTTTGTGACTGATTTTGTAAGATTTCAAGCAGCAAACTCAGATCGTCATCGTCTGTCCGAGGGGTAGCACCAGCCTCTCGTCGAATGATTGACCCTCAGTCCCTACGGATATCGTCATGCGCCGATCGCAGCTGGAAGAGTTGAAGACCGAGCATGGGCTAGTAGGATCCGATGAGGCGGAACATCGCCCCTGAGTTTTAACTCCATATAATCCCAACTCCAATGCCCTCCTTTCCACATTCTTGTACGTCGCCGACAATATTTTTAGCTTATTCCGCTAGGACGTCCAATTTACAGTCACCGCTTCGCCAACTCATCTCCTTTGTCGACATAGTCCGTCCACAGCGGTCATTGATTCCGAGATAACAACGAACGATCACCAATGCCTGACGAAATCGATTTGCTCTGCTGGGTCCACGGCGATAGTGTCGACCATAGCTTTCAGGTTACGATTGAACGCAGCGCCAATGTTGCTGACCTGAAGAATGCGATTCTACTAGAGAGAAAGCAATCATTCCAACTAATGGACCCAGACTCTCTGCAGATTCGGAAGGTGGGTGAATGTCGTTAGCTTGCGTTGGTGCGCAGACCTGATCCCTTATAGTTTCAACTATGTCTGGAAACTTTTGATTACGACGCCGCTCAACACGTAAAGTTCGAGGATGGTCAGGATTTGAAGTGGTGGAAGCCATTATCGGATTACTGGAAGCAACAGCCTGCAGGGACCGTCCTGAGTGTTATCATACTGCATCCGGCTCGCAGCAAGTCCGAGTGGTTCCTCCCGGGTTCACGGCCACCCTGGCTGGTCGAAATTCATAAGAAGCTCTGGGGCAGGCGCGACCTATTTAACCAGATTTTTCGCACCGCAATCTTGACCAAAACCGACTTCATTGAACTTCAACGTCGACTGCAAAGTCACAATCCGGAGCGCAACTCTGACTTCTACGTGGCGGAGGATGTTCTCGCAATCAAGTCAGAATTCTTGCGCTCCAGGAGCTTCACTTCCAGTAACACTGCTACTGCTCATTTCGACACAGGCTCCAATTGCGACCTGGTCCCCCATCTGGTTTTCGATACTTCACGACACCTGAACCCACCCATAGTATCCGCTGATGTCGTGGACGATGATGCCGTGAATGCTGACGCCATAGACATCGATCTCGATCCCGATTTAGGCAGCCACTTGTATATTAATGCTGATGCAGTTCACCTTTCTAAGGGAACCACTGCAATTTTCCCCTGCACCATTCGGTATATGGACCTGACTGTTCTCAAGTTGGAGAACTTGATTCGCACGCCACTTTTGGTACTTATCCGGAACGAGTGGAGTGATGTGGTGGACATTTTTAACAGGAGAGAAAAGGGTATCCAAGGAAGCGCCGTCTTTACAGGCCAGCCGGGAACTGGTGAGTACCGTCATTTCTTCTGAACTCGCACTTCCAACCAATTAACTATTCGAAGGAAAAACTTGCCTGCTATATTACATCCTTATTCTTTGCATCATCCGTGCCCAACCAATTGTGTTTCAGGATATGATGGGAGATGTCTTTCTCATTAATGATAAAGTCCGGCACCGAAAGGGTAGAATAAATGTCCCAGGAGATGACGTTCTTATGCTTGTTGATGCAGACGGTAAATTATGTACACCCGGTCCATATCCACTCGACGCCTTTAATCTTCGAATACTGCTCATATCGCCGCCGAGGAGTAGAAGGAAAAGAAAGTGGCTCCCTCAATACGTTGGAGAGATATGGGCAGTGCACGTCATGAAGCCGTGGTCGCGGGAAGAATTACTTGTCGCATCGTCTGTGTATTCGCTCGATCAGATCAATCCACCTGCTCATACAATTCATAGGTTGTTCCTTGCAGGCATCGATATCACTCTCAAACTATTTCAGGAGACCACCCGTATTTGTGGGCACATACCTCGTCAATGTTTGAAAGCAGCAGTATCACCCGATATGCTTTCGGACGCTACCGACGTGATCCTCAGTGCGATCAAGGAAACCGAGATATTCGTTGGTGCTTTTTTCACCGACGAAGGAATGCATCGTGCGTTAGAGATATGCCCCTCTCCCGAGAGTAGGTGTAGATGTCTCGCACAACCGGTTTCGGACTGGGCTTTCTCTGAGATAATGGCTGAGCTGGATCGACGAGGCGGAGATGCTGCATATGACTTCTACCGACGAATTCAAGAGTCTTCCGATAGTGTCGTGCTCTGTGGAAAGATATTTGAAACTAAAGTTCACAAGTTCTTCCAGTCCATCACCAAGCCCAGGAGCTTTACTATACACTCTCTCGATAACTACTCCACTACTTTTGAAATCGAGTTTTCTTCCAGTACGACACACCACACTTTCGGAGCCGACCAACGTTCCGCAGGCCAACTGGCATCATCTGTCAATAGTAGTAAATCATGCTACCTCAAGCCACTGTCTGACATCTTTCCAACCTTTGATTCCTTCCTGTATCTGCACGAAATGTCCCAATCTGGTTGCCAGCCTCTTCTTGGGTTTCAGATCACCGCTGTCAATGACCATCCCATCAGTGTTAAAGGACTGGCAGCCGTCCAAACATGTCTCAAACCCAAAGTTCCCGAGCTTAAGGCTCTTCGACCAACCAAAACCACAAAGTGGATCATCCTGTTCGTTGTTCCAGAAGACATGGCAGTATCTTTTGTAAAACAGAAATTCAAGGATGCACAGAACTGTGGGAAATGGCATCTGAAGACTGCTCAGTATGTTCTCGAGTTACCAATGCAAGAAGTAATGAGATCATAAGCAGTGGTATTTACTATTTCGCGTCGGAGCGGAACAAGATCCACGAGATGGGTGGGCGTTTGATAGTTAATTTGTAGATTTCTGGCTCGTCGGACATGGCAATGACTGTACATCTGCCAAGACATAGATAGATAGTGGAGTCCGGAAGTGTAACGGTTGTAGAGACTAGTACTAGATGCGATTTGGCAAGGATTTCCAATGAAGCGCTTCGTCGCTAAAGTCGACGGCTTTCAAGTTGCAATCCGGTCACCATCATGCTTTAAACCGCATTCCAAACTATTCTCACCGGTTCGTTGAGCCAGATAGCTGCTAGTTAACCTCTCAGAATCTATCCACCGTATTGTGCCAAGCAAAGCTCCTGGTAGAATAGTCAGCAGATCCCAACAAGCCTTCATCACTACCAGGAGACACCTAGTAATAAGAACCAGGCGAGCAAGGTGCTGCCGATTATCTTTCCTCCATTGTGATGATTTTTTCTGCAAGACTGGCATCAGGGCCTGGGTTCTTTGTATAAACCGTTTGTTTTATTGTAATGATGTTCAATATTACTAGGCTGGCTTTTCGCCAGGTGCGATTTTCCTTTGTCACGAAAAGGTCATTCACGTTTGTGTAAGATATGCAAAAGATTGTGTTCATTGTATACCTGTCCTTTTGATGCGAAAAATATACATGCTATATACGAGCCGAGCCATTGACCCTTTGACAATGGCGTTTGAGAACAAACACTTGAAGAAACAAACAAGAGGCAACCACAAACGATGATTATATATGCCCGAATAATTACACAAAGAGGGACTACATCTATAAAAAGATAGCGTTCGACGGAGAAACAACACATATCCAGGACTCCCCCTCATAACCGCTTGATATCCACTTCGTAAGGCTATCACTCCAAGTCCGTCCAATCTCCAAACTCCCACCGCTCGTCGGCTATCCCGTTATCGAAAGGGTAAGTGAACGGGTCATTAGCTTGAAGTTCCTGAAAACCTTGGGACTGATTTTGCAAGATTTCAAGCAGTGAACTCAGATCGTCGTCGTCCGTCGGAGGTAGTGGCTCCGACGTCGCTTCACAAACTTTTCCTTTGGTCAAAGAGGTGGCGGTTGGCGTAGATCCTGAAGTGTTAGTTTGCGGGGGTTGGAGGGATAGCGGGTGATGTGACGTGTTATCTTGTTCAGCGTTGAATGGCTCGCCATTCCAACCAGTGATGACCGGAACCGCAAATGAGGGGGGCTGCAAAGCTGGCGCTTGGACTTGGTCAAAGCCGGTAGAAGGACCGGCCTGTCTAGCACCTGCATGTTCACAGTGGCGTAATGAGCCTGAATCCATCGTGGTTGTAGTTGGCTGGTAGTCGAAGGGTACATTGCTGTTGAACGTGTACCTCGGGCTCGGTTGGTAGTCGGTCGCCTGGAACGGAACTTGTGGGGCAGAGTTTTGAGGGGCAGCAGGTGCGTATTGACCATAGACCGGAGGTCTCCAAAATGCAAGTTGATCCTAAGTTGTGCAATTAGGTCAAAAGAAATGTTTGTTTCCAAGTTCTGGAGTTGCGTACCTGGGCAGATAGAGTACTCCACATTGGAATCCTGGAGGTGGTTGCTCCATCGTTCGAATTAATACTCTGTCCCTGTGGATACTGCCATGCACCGAGCGCAGCCGGAAGAGTCAAGGACCCGAGCATGAGTGGTGCAGAATGGGGCAGAACACCAGGTAGTGAAGATGATGGCACAGCAGAACTCTGTTCCACCATCGCAAGCTGAAATGCATTATTCACAAACCTCTCACGGGGGTCCATCATCTGCAATCTTCTCTTCTCTTCTTTCCGTGCAGCACGCAGCATCTGCTTGTCCGTCTTCCTCACCGGGTGGTAAACGTAGTTTGGATACATTTCCTTGTGCTCCTGGTGTTTGGCCTGCGCTCGCCGGTGGTATTCATCCTTGACCTCTTTTGACTCTTCTCTCCACGCCTTTGCGATTATCCTTGACACTTCTGCTTGGGCTAGTCGTGGCTGTCCTGGTCCCACAGGAGGAAGTCGTCTGATCGCGTCAGAGCGATATAAGATCCAGGAGTTGGGTGGGCGCTTGATAGTAGATCTTGTGGGGATTTCGAGCTCGTTGGACATGGCAGGGTGTATATCAGATAGATGGACAGATAGTGGGTCCGGAGGTGGAGAATGCGTAATGTCGTAGAGGTTTGGCGAGAATTTAAACGATTTCCAGTGAAGCACTTGGCCACTGAAGTCGACAGCTTTGCAAACCGGTTGCTTTATCAAGGCACCTAACGACCACAGCACGTCTGCAATCGGCAGATGGGTCTAAGCTTCGCGGAGGGGAGGGGATGGCGGTGCATGTGACGTTTCTTTGCGGCACAAGCACAATGAGCCACTCCCAAGCCCTTATAGTGGTTTGTTGAGTGAAACATTTTAGCCGAATGCAGGTAGACGGGGCTCGTGCATATATCAAGAATCGTGCAGGTATCCAAATGAGGCGGTGGGGCTTTGGTATGTGGTCTTAGAGGAGCAACGACAACGTGGAGGGATCACATCTTGTTGAAGAGCAGAATCGAAGAGGAGCAATGCCAAATATGACAGATTGTGAGTGCTTTGTTGCTCTGGAAGTGTACGCTAGAGTTCGAACTCTCATTAAGAATAAGATGTTTTGTGGATTGCGCACTATTTGGTAAAGTCCTGGGTTTGAAGGAAAGTTCAAGTGCCACTCGTCGTAAAAGCACCTCTGATCACCTCCGAAGTGGCGACCCAGGGGTGCCTTGAGAGTGCTAACAACCCGAAAGAAGAAACAGAAATTTAACGAAAGTCTGGTGATGTAGTTTTTGGTTTGTTGAAATGAAAGAGAAGAGATTCATTGCAAGTGGCGCTTATATGGCAGTGAATTTCAAGTTGTTTGGCTCGCAAGCTTTTGCCAAACATTATGCCAAAACATCTTAATCGAGACGCTCACGGGGCGCCTCGCCATTTCCGCGTGCGTCCTTGAACGATGTCGACGAATTGTACACCAGTGAGAAGAACGCGATACGTGCTGTTGTTGTTGTATACCCACCACTCATCAACATTTCTAGCACCACGACTGGTTTACGGCAGCACTCTCGACTCTGTTATGCAGCGGCTTGATCATCTCGTACATGCCTCAGGTTCGTTCGACTGGTTGTGGCGCACTACAACTCTGAATCACACACCTGTTGTAGCACCTGAGGATTATATTGGCCAAGAGCTCCGAGGGGTTTAGCCCATGGTTCCTGTTGTTGGGCAGTACATCGTGTGCTTCAGGGATGCTGAACATGTGCGTGTGTTGTTGACTCTATGAACGAACCGTGCTTACATAGTTGTAGTTTTATCATGCAATGGGAGATCGTACGATGCTGCAGATATGTCGTAAGTCCCCAGCAACACACCCATTCATTTCCGGAAATTTATGGTGTGCCATCTAGACCGCAGGAGCTTGCTTGGAGTCTGTTGGTGGCATCATCCAAGTTTCCCTGCAGTGGTTTTTGTTCACTGTCATGTGAGTGGTGTCGCATATACCGACAACCGAGTGACCTCACAGTCATCAAATAGATTGGTGCTTTACATGATATACTACCCACAACATCTCAAGTATGCCGAGGTCGATGTGGACGACATGGCTACAGGAATAAGACGACGTCTCAAAGCCACAAATGTGAAAAGCGACAGCTGGCGACTCTCGATTACGTTATCCTGGGTTGTATTCATCCACATGTACGCGCGACCGTCATGATTACCCTGCATCTCGACTGAATTCATCATACCAGTATCTTTGTGACCTTTGTAACGTTCTTCCTTTTGTTGACGAGGCTGCCTTCGCCGGAACATGGCATGCCGAAGCAACTAAACATTTGGGCAACCTTTTTGGGAGTGACATCCGCTGCATTAGCTGCGTTGCAATACGGACCACAGATAGTCCATACATACCGGATGAAACTTGTTGGGGCGCTTAGCATTCCAATGATGTTGATTCAGACCCCAGGTTCGATCTTCATGGTTACCTCCATTGCTCTACGGTGGGTCGTTCAAAGGCCAGCTTTGTATTCCGTTCGCTGACGGTTCCATTTCTAGCCCGGGAACTAATTGGACGAGTAAGAGACTGCATTCACTGTATTGCATGAGCATCTAACAAAGTTTGTCGCACAGGTTGGATCACTTATGCTGTTGCTGGAATGATGCAGGGGATGTTGCTCGTGATGTGCATTGTATGGAAGATCGAACAAAGCAAGAGGGGTGTTGACGATTTTGGCAACTCTCCAGTCGATGTTACTACTTCTGAGTCTCAGTCAACTGATGAGGTGTCTGAGCCGAGTGAGGACACGCCTTTGATCCAGCCAGATGGCACTGCTGCTGCTCATAAACGGACCGAAAGAGGTTGGGCACGAAGGTTCGGAGGGCAATAGACCTTTACTAATTAAATACTTTAGCTGAGGTGTTTGTTTATGTATACATCGATTTCTCTCTAATGGACTGCATGTTCTTTTTAAACGTTGTTTGGGAAGAGACGAGGAAGGAAAATAAACCGAGCAAAAAGGTTTGTGAGAAGCACGGCCCATATGCGCGAGCAGACGACATCGTCCTGATCTCCTGAGACTAACTCGGCTGAACCAGTGGGTTGCGGAATTGCTTCCCTGGCCCATCTTGGTTGTATTATTCCAAGTCCTTGTTGCAAAGCTTGCGCCTCGCAGGACAGTTGGAGACCAAGTTTTCTGGAGGGGCTCGGTCTTGAAACAGCGCACATACAGTTTCGTCCGTTGAAGGTCTAGACCACCTCACATTCCCGGGTTGGGCCGTTACAGCCGTTACACCACTGGGGTCGTGATTGGTAACTCTCGTTCCTCATCCTCATCCAAACCTGCGACAGGTATCATTTTATTATCACTACTATATATATTCCGCATCTCATGAGCCATTCTCCTCCATCACACCATCTTACTTCTTCTCTCATACCATGGACAAGCTCGAAAGTCTACCCTCCATTACTCGAGTGCGTCTTTGCCGATCTGCAACTGGCTCTGCTCAAAATTCACCTTTCGATATTTTTAGTTGAGCGACTACGTGATTAGAATCCTCGGTCAGGTGTGCCGTACATTGCATCTTTTTTCATGTGTCCCCGGTTATCTGACACAACCCCTTCCACAGAATCGAGGCAAATTCACTTTACAAGGTAAACATTTCTCCCTTGCATCCCGCTCTTAACCTTGCCCATTGACTCCGTTTGCTTGTGCGATAACAGGGACGAACACCTATCTCGTGGGCAGACACAACCCATACATCCTAATCGACACAGGCGAAGGGCGAGATGCCTACATCACATGCCTCGAACAAGCCCTCCGCGAAACCGCGACGATCGCGCATCCCGACAAGCCCGTCATCTCTGACATCGTCATCACCCACAGACACTTTGACCACTACGACGGCATCCCCTCCGTCCTCACCCTCGTACGCAAACTATGGTCCGAGCGCAACTCGAACTCCGCAATACCGGCGGCAGCAGCATACAAGCCTCCCCGCCTGCACAAGTTCCCGAGTGCTACGCCGGATACGGCGTTGAACAAGTTGGTCAAGTCCATCCCCACCGACGCATACACCCAGTCGCCCTCCGGCGCTCCCTGGCACGACCTCTCCGAATCCCGCCCGCTTCCCATAATTACAGACGACAAGCCCTCCCACTCCATCCTCCAATTCATCCACACCCCCGGGCACACGACCGACTCCGTCGCCATATTTTTCCCCCCAGACAAAGCCCTGTTCACGGCAGATACCGTCCTCGGCTATGGATCCACGGTCTTCGAAGATCTACGCAGCTATCTAGCCAGTTTACAGAAGATGTATGACTTTAGCCGCCAGCCTTCCGACGACGGAAGCCCTGGTCCCAAATACACCAGATTGTATCCCGGTCATGGGCCTGTCGTCCAAGATGGACCGTCCAATATCAAGACTTACATCAAACATCGACAAAAGAGGGATGAGGAGATTTTGCAGACGTTGCAAAAGACCCCACCAGGAGATGAGCCCTGGACGACATGGACTCTTGTTGCGAGTATTTATAAAGATTATCCGGAGAATATCTGGCAGGCTGCAGCCCAGACTCTTGATATGCACCTCCGCAAGTTGGAGCTGGAAGGCAAGGTAGAGTCTCTGGGAGGCGTAGGCAAAGATGTAATGTGGGAGATACTATAAACTTTGATCACATCTTTTTCTTCGCAATAGATTATATTAATAGTTATCTCCGACTGTCCGAGGCGAATACATAGTTACAGTGCTCCGAAGTTTATGTGATGAGAAACTTCCCTCCTCTCCTGCTCGTCTTCCCGCTACCGAGCAAGCAATCGTTTAATGAACATTGAAGAGTCAATGTCGAGAGAGCGAACCTCACCTTCTCATTCAAATGTAACACAAGCACGATAATTGCTAGCAGAACAGTGCCAAGGACAACCGTTAGCGTCACCAACGGAATCCATTCCCCGGGCCGTAGATACAGTTCCTTCTTCCACACTCCTGAATTATCTGTTGGGGGGATGATAACCACTTTCGAATTCGGTACAACCCCTTCCATATTGATGTAGTGGTGCTCCGAATGTTTGGTTGACCCTACGAACAGGTTCTCAATGTAGTTGTTTGTCCGGCCAAGACCAAAGAAGGAGTAGGGGGTGGAAAGGGCATGGTACGTGGTCTGCGCAAGTTGGCCAACTACAAACGTGTCAACGAAAAACATAAACATGACTACAAAAACATTATACCTTCTGCCGCTGTCCTTTTACCCGATGTATCGAGCACAGTGTACTTGTAAGTGGCACCGGAATAACTCACGCCATACGGCTAAATTCCTATCAGCAAACGTATGGACAAGCCAACATGTACTAACATGAAATTTGGTTCCATTATTCGGGTAACACCAACCACTATTACACGCTCCATTCAGAACTTCACGGCAAATAATGAATATTATGTGAAATACAGGGAAAGAGTGAAAGCTCACCAATGGCCTTGAGGAAGAACGCATCGTAATAGAAATTGTTCTGCACGAAAAGGATGTTCCCTTCACCTTGCTCCCCTGTCCTTTGAACCATGATGTCCAGTGTACCCTGCAAAATTACGAAAGTGAGTAAAGTAAAGACAAGTGGCGATTCATCTCACATCCTCGTCTAGATCCAGAAACGATATTCCCCTTGCATCCTTGATTCCACTGAGTATATCTGTCCCTTTCTTTATTTCGCTCCATCCTCTACGTCCAGCCCCATTGGCACCGCAGCCTGCGATACCCTTACGGCAAGCTACGTTGCTCAATATCTTTGGGGTCATCTGTCTAGATTGCCTTCCCTGAACAGGGGGAACCATAATAACTGCCAACTCTGGGAAGCCATCCAGATTTATGTCAGCTAATTTAGGCGGTATAGGTAGTGGCGGGATGTAGGTTGTATCAAGCACAAGCAGTGATGGGGCTGCGCCGCCATTTGATGCGGGGAAGACGTCCTGGATCGGAATGCGAACAAATGCCTGAAAGTCGTTCGTCATAGTGCGCTGTTACGGACGGACAAGACATACATTGTTGTTTGGGTCTTCACTTAAATTAAATGAGAAGTTTGGGTCAGCGACACACAGCTGTTCCGGAGTTCTACACACTCTCTCCCCGTCTTTGAAGCTCGACAAAGTACTAGAAGTGCATAGTGGGAGTTGTTGGTTATACGCAATATTGATGGCACAGTTATTGCCTATGCCAGAGCTGGATACAGATGTGCAAGTGAAGAATACCATGTCGATTGTTCCGTCCCTGTCTATGTCAAAAATCTTCTGTAAAGGCTGACAAAGACAGGCATGTTGATAGCGTACCAACATCCACGAAAGATACAGATTGTGTGTCAGGCGGCAGACCCCCAACGTCGCGAAGTTTGAATCCTTCGTCTTTCTCGTTGATCCAGATCTGGAAGGTCTTGTCTCTATTATTGCTATCGCAAACCAGGAAGAGGTCTATAATACGAATGTCTAGGACATTTCGACACCATTGAGAGAACTTTACCTGCTAAACAGTCTCCGTTCAAATCTACCACAGCATTACTATGTGGATTTGAGATCGCGCATTGAGGATCTTCGAATTTAGGATCCGTTCTGGAGTTCGTAATTAATAGAGAGAAGGAAAATGAACGAATAACCTTACATGTCGAAGACTGGTCCCTGTGGATTTGAAGCATTCCATACGTTTTGCCAAACCCTGAAAGGTGCAGAACCACTCGCAGATGATGGTGTAATTCCAAGCATATCAATCTTTAGATCCCCGTTCAAGTCGAACGGGATTGGTTGGGATAATGTCGACGCAGGTAGTGATAATGGGTGGGTATCTAGACCTCCGTCAGGGTGGGCCAGATACAGGTACATGTTTAATTGGTTAGTTGATGAGGGCTGGCTCATCACGAGAAGATCGAGCCTTCCATTCTGCGTGAAGTCTCCGGGAACGACATTATGTATCCGTTCCGTATGCTTGAATGTAGACGAAGGGTTGAAAACGAAATTATCTATTGCGCATTAGCTTCCGCAGCAGAGCGAGGAAAGACGGTTTCGGCACACCGTGACTCCAGAGATGCACCGTCAGAGTCTGTTGATCTAACGCAAGAGACACTACATCCAGACTAACCAAGCATGAGCTGAATGCCAAAAGTCATCAGTGGTATCTCGCACAATTGATCCCCATTGAAGTCTCCGAAGGCAACGACTCTCCCATCAGTATTAAGACCGAGATTTCCAGCACCCAGTAGCGAGCTTCCGGTGAATCGTTTGGGTGGAAAGGGCCACATTGCGTATGTTAAAGTAGTGTAGGATATCGATAGAAATGCAAGGTTGAGCAGAGTTCTCATTTGTTGGCAGGCCGACAACCGAGATTCAAAAGTATAGTATGTCGTTGTTTAGCAGCGCAGAGATGGACATGAAGGATGCTTTCAAGAAGCGCAACGAAAGTGTAAACACGAGACTAAACGAACTTGAAGAAGCACAGCACGTGGCTCAGCATCTCTCGTATATCGAGTAGTAGTAGTCACAGTGCAATTTCGGAAGTCCTCTTCATTGCTCCGCATCTGCAGTCCTTCCAGCACACTGGACGACAGCCGGATCTCTGTCTTATCGCCATGAAACCTCTAAGGGTGTCTGCGCATCCTTAGATGACTGTTGAACATCCATTTTAGTGCGTGACAGCTCAAAGACAGGGCGAAATCCCACATAAATCCGGGACGACACGAGCTGCACGTTGACGCGTTCGAGTACATCGAACGTGGACCCGAGGGTCGTGCATTTTCCAAGTGTAAGTAGATCGCAATAAGACATTTTCCTAACTTACTTGGTCACGTCAACGAAGCTCAACTATTTGACTGTCGAAACTCACTTGGATCTGTATTAATCCGCAAGTCCTTTCAACACATGTGGATGCGACTACGTCAGGAAATCGCTCTAATTTTTGATGGATACGCCACGGACCAGAGTTTTGCCCGTCTTGGTTCCGCCATCCTTCGGTCGTCGGTGTCTATCCCGTTTGTCCTCAGCGCGAATTCCACCCTTCCGCGCATGTCTAGGTTCAATGGCCTTTATGAGCACGAGCAATCACGCGCGAGTAAGTGGCCTCGTCCTTCACGTTTTCCGCAAAAGCAAAGCGCTCTTGGCTTGGAAACCATGGTGGCCTGATCATGGTCTTGGTCCAAATAAAGCATCTGCGCTCTTCAATTATCAACCTTGCTGTTGACCTCACGCCCATCTTGACTCAATACCCCCCCCCATACACCCCCCAATCCTACAATGTCCACCACTTTCCCGTTGACAAAAGCCGCATCGGGTCAGCCACCACGTCCTCCTAATTCATGGATCTTATACCGACGCGACAAACAGAACGAGATATTGCTCAGAAATCCCGAAGCGCGCAAAAGTCTTCCATCCGTTTCGAAGGTCATTGGTGAGATGTGGCGTAACGAACCTGAGGCTGTAAAAATGGAGTACAAGCGTATGGCAGATGAGTTGGGTGCGCAACATCAGATACAATACCCAGATTACAAGTATCAACCGGTGAGGAAACCTGCGAGTTTCGCCCGTGACAAGTATAGATTGACCTTCGCAGAGGGCGCGCGGGCAGTCTAAGAAATCGCGAAGAAAAACACCCTACGACGTCCCTCAGAACGATGATGCAACTGCGTCCACTTCGGTTTCCGATGAGACTTCAGATTATACCTCATCCTTAGGAGATTCTCTCTCGTCAACAGCTTCGTCGGGTATTCCAACGCCACCGCCCTTTCAAAACCCTCATGTAGATACATCAGGATTATGGTTTGGCCCACATTCGGGCTTTGGCCATTTACGCCACTCCGACGAAGTCTCTTCTAGCACTCATCCCGTCATTGCCGCTCCGCACGTTTTGTTCCCTCAGATGTCCCAACCATTGAATACCACCTGGCAACCAGCGCAAATGCCGCCCGAAGGGACATACCATCCTAACCCATACTTTATTAACGCTTGGGCACAACATATAGCCTCCTTACGAGCGAACCACCCACAAATGCAGGCGATCCAGCAGTTAATTACCCAGGTAAATATATCTTGACTATATTGTGCAACACTTAGTTGATTATACCACCAGGGACCGTCTGTCTCATACCAGCCGGCACAAAACCAGGTTCCATACCAAAATCTTCCAACTACGTATTACACTGTGGCTCCATACCCACAAAATAGTCTGGTTTCGCTGGCTGCGGCAATGGGTACATTATCCGCTGATGCTCCTATCCACACTCAGATCACGTCTCAAGATACTCTGGAGACACATTTTATGCACCAGCCTGCAGATGACGCCGTAAACACCGGACATCCAGGTGTTAATATGGCACAAGATCATTGGGAATCGTCCTCATTTTCTGCAGATGACGTTGAAAATGTCGGGCATCCAGATATCAACATCGCACAAGATCATTGGGAATCGTCCTCATTTCCTGCAGATGGCATTGTAAACACCGGGTATCCAGATGTGACTAGCGGACAAAATGGTTGGGAACAGACTTCATTCCCTATAGATGGCGTTATAAACCCTGGGCATCCAGATGTGACTAACGGACAAGATCATTGGGAACCGACCTCATTTCCTGCAGATGGCGTTGTAAAC
Source organism: Sarcodon aspratus (assembly GCA_003313825.1). Lineage (NCBI taxonomy): Eukaryota > Fungi > Basidiomycota > Agaricomycetes > Thelephorales > Thelephoraceae > Sarcodon > Sarcodon aspratus. The sequence continues at coordinate 24,218 of QLOR01000875.1, forward strand.
CCCGGGCATCCAGATGTGACTAGCGGACAAGATCATTGGGAACCGACCTCGTTTCTTGCAGATAATGTTGTAAACACCGGCCATCCAGGTGTGGATATCGCGCAAGATGATTGGGAATCGTCCTTGTTTGGCACAGAGTCGTTCTCCATCATCTCCAATCAGGAAGTTACTCTTTCGACCCAATTGGATGCTGAATTTGGCAGTCACATTGACCAAAGTGGCTCAGAAGAAGCCGAAGCGTACCAACTTCCTGTTCCTTCTGAAGCCACAGCAGTTGACGAGGCCGTATTGGACGCCGCTGCGGGCTGCAAGTTCGACAGTGAAGCCGACTTTGGTATGAAACCACCGAAGGACGACAAGTTTTATCAGGCGTGTCGAGCAATAGAGGCCATATTTGAAGTTGAGGAAGAGCACCGTCCTCTTACTGAGATGGAGCAGATGCTGAATATGATTGAGTACTTGCGACAACCGGCAGGATCTACGTCCTATGTGTAGTTGTGGCAAGTAGATTGGTCGATATACAGCTTGAGGTTCATGTGGGAAGATGAAGATGAAAACAGTGCCCCGTAATATAGTCGTTACGCCTTGTGCACTCTTGTACTGCTTAGTGTTATCGGTTTTTCTTAGGTGTTTTCTATCGTTTTCATTGTTTGTACGGCTGTGGAGATTATAATATGTTGTTTAACATTGAATATTTGTGTGATAGTCTGCATCTTGTTCGAAATACCTCTGCCAACAGATCCTACGTAACGAATACTACACTCAGAGGTCAAGGAAGTCCAAGAAAACAACAAGGCTGACTCAATCATTAATAATCAAGCAAATATTTTGAAATGGATACAAGTCCGTATGGAAAACATCTGAGACATTACAAGACAAGAAAACAAAACAAGGGGGGATACATCTGCCGTCAGGGCGTCTTCCTGATCATGACCTGAAGATGATAAGGAACGACGTCGTTGTGACGGATATCCAAAAGAACCACGGTGAGCTAGATAAAGAAATAGCACCACTCCCTGGAACTGAAAGGAAATGTTTCGAATCTTGAGCTTGTTGAGCAGCAGATTCCTATCAAGAAATTGTATGAGGTTTTGGATTAGTGAACTCTATCTAGCTGGCGACTGACCTTGAAGGCCAGCAATCCGACTATGATGCCTAAAGCGAAGAAACAAAACGCTATAATGAGCCAAATAACACCCCATACTACAACGCGGATCGTAAGTAGTGTAGACGGAAGAGTGATATATCGACGTGCCTTGAGATGGGCAACACCCGCAGATTTCTGCGAACGCAGAAGCATCGGACGTATTTACTTTGCGAGTTATGGTATCGTCTACACAAGATGTTAGGACCGACAACGACTTGTTCGGATTAGGAAATACATACCAATTACATCCCATAAAGCATACATGCATGACATGACGCCTATGAATAAAACCTTATGGTTTTTGTTGAGTTGTTGTATTTCGAGCAGGAACATGTAAGGAATCAGGTACCAGGTATCTGAGAGCAACCCCTCCGCCTACAAACCAGAATAATACAATCAAGCAAGTCATTCCAAAGATCAGGGCCCACGTCCTGCATACAGATATGTTAATCATGCATAATTGGTTGATCTCATCTGTTCAGTTGAGATATGCTTACAACCAGTTCCTCCGAGCCCACCATAAGGTGAATATGAAGAATACAGCGAGGACAATGCACGCGATTTTGCTTGCATTGGTGTCAAAACCACATGCGATAAGAGAGGCACCAATGAGCGATGACCCTAGATAGCCTGCAGGCAGAGTTATCCAAGGTATTCCTCCGGACATGCGAGTCGCTCCCCCTTCATCGGCTATAGCGAAGATTCGATCACTTGAATTATTACAGTGATGAAGAACGTACGATCGAGTTCAATAGAATGGATGCGAGCACATGTTAGAACGCCAGCGAAAGCATGAGACATCTAGAGAAAACGTGTATGCGTAAGTGTGTGCGCTCAAATGTCCACTATGTTTATGTACTTCATGGAATCCAACTGTGAGCAGTCTGGTATATGTATATGTTTAGTCCTCATTATAGACCCTATAAACTGTATGGGCTCACTTGAAGGGATAAACTGCATTCGAGCAACTTTCAATACAATGTACGGGGGACTGAATTTAGGAAAGAGCTCACTTATCAGCTTAAGGAATGGAACATGCCTGTAGTTGACGGATGTGGGATTGGAGACCAATGGTCATCCTCAAGCAAATTACTCACCACAGGATAGCAATCACAACGATGTACGCAGCGGCAACAATCAACGTATTCCTCTGTGTAATATTCGGCGCTAAAGATACGCTGCGGGCATGAAGTAAGAAATTGTTCGTAAACGCCTCTGGGCCACGCCGTTCAAGGGGCAGATCACGGTCAAGAAATGGCATCGTCGTCGTAGGATTGACAGGAAAGAGTTCTTTGAGCGGTATATAAGGGTATGTTCGTGTGCTACGTGCAGTGCGTGCGAATAAGTAATGAGGACACACCGACGAGGACTACGGTGGTGACCGTAGTCTGCACCCGAGAGCTGCGCCGGGCCACGACTCTGTGGCAGTGCGGGCGCTTTTACGCCGCAAACTGCCACGTGATCAATCCGGTGCTTCAACGCCAATAACCACCACGATGTCCACGGCGGCAACAATGAGTCCTTCAGTGCCCCCCGACGGGTTCATGAGCAAAAGGAAAAGGTAAGCTCGTACGACTATTCACGAATTTTACTCATCATATCCAGGTCGCTTTCTCCTGGAGATGGCCCTCCGCATACCAGGCGCAGGTCGACTTCCCCATCCCGAAACCCTCGGCTGGAGGCACCTAGAGTTGATGATGTTGACCCAGTACGACGAGCGGAACGTGAGCGTCAGTTAGCAGCCCGCGTTGCTGCAATGGAGCTCGAAAAGTTAGAGAAAGGCAAGGACAAAAGCAATGACGAGAAGAATAAAACCGATGCTCAAGCCGAATTCGCAAAGTTGATTGGCACCCGGTCTGGCGGTGTTTACATGCCCCCCGCTCGGCTGCGTGCTCTACAAGCTGCAGCAGCTTCTGATAAGACCAGCCCCGAATACCAAAGATTATCCTGGGATGCGCTTAGAAAATCTGTCACCGGTATTGTCAATCGAGTCAACATCACCAATATCAAAAATATCGTCCCAGAGTTGTTCGGAGAAAATCTTATCCGTGGCAAGGGACTTTTCGCGAGGAGCGTCATGAAAGCCCAAGCTGCAAGTCTTCCGTTTACCCCGGTTTTTGCTTGTTTGGTTGCCATCATCAACACGAAACTACCGCAAGTGGGAGAACTTGTTCTGACAAGGCTTATTAGCCAATTTCGACGTTCTTTCAAGAGGAATGATAAAGTAAGGTTTCGTTTCTGATGTGGACCTTTCCGCTTACCCGACTTAGATCGTATGCAGTTCAACTACCACGTTCATCGCCCACTTGGTGAATCAACAAGTAGCGCACGAAATTATCGCTCTTCAAATTCTCGTTCTGCTATTGGAGCGACCTACCGACGACTCCATCGAAATTGCTGTAGGATTCACTCGTGAAGTCGGTGCATTCCTTGGCGAGAACTCTCCAAAAGCAAACGCGACCGTTTTCGAGCGCTTCCGCGCAGTCCTGAACGAAGCAACGATTAGTCACCGTGTTCAATATATGATCGAAGTTCTTATGCAGGTTCGTAAAGACAAGTATAAGGATAATCCCATCGTTCCGGAGGGCCTAGATCTCGTGGAGGAAGATGAGCAGATCACTCACCAGATACAACTCGAGGAAAACCTCCAGGTTCAGGAAGGACTCAATATCTTCAAATTCGACCCGAACTACTTGGAGAATGAAGAAAAATACAAAGCAATAAAAACGGAAATCCTAGGTGAAGACTCGGATGAAGAGTCGGGCTCTGAAGAAGAGTCTAGTGGCGACGAAGAAGGTACGTTCATGCAATTCATTTCACTGACACCTAACATTGACTTTTGCAGTCGTGGAGGATATGGAAGGAATCCAAGATATGACGGAGACCAATCTGGTCAACTTGCGGAGGATCATATACTTGACTATTATGAATGCCCTGAATTATGAAGAAGCTGTTCACAAGTTGCTGAAAGTACAAATAAAAGAAGGCCAAGAGGTATCTTTCATTCCTTTCCTTCAGGTTCATGCTTCTCTGACGTCGATTTAGATCGAGATGATCAAGATGATAATCGAATGTTGTTCTCAGGAAAGGTCTTATTCCAACTTTTATGGCCTCATCGGCGAGCGTTTTTGCAAACTCAACCGAGTCTGGTTTGATTGTTTCGAATCCGCATTCAGCAATTATTATGAAACGATACACCGATATGAAACCAATCGACTGCGAAATATTGCTCGCTTTTTTGGACACCTTATTTCCACAGATTCTATTTCGTGGAATGCGATGGAGTGTATCAAGCTGACGGAAGATGATACGACATCAAGTAGTCGTATTTTCGTCAAAATTATGTTGAACGAACTGATGGAGTCTATGGGGCTAAATGTCTTGAAAGAGAGGTTCGCAGATGAAGAGGTTAAAAAAGCTTGTGCAGGCATGTTCCCGCTCGACAATCCAAAAAATACGCGGTTTGCCATCAATTACTTGACAAGCATTGGCCTTGGTGCTGTCACAATGGGTATGCGAGACCATTTACAAGTGAGTGACTTTCTCTTGTATATTTGTTCTTGTTATGCTGATGCACGCTGGTTCAGAATGCGCCCCGTTTGATTATGGAGCAACGACGGGCATTGGAAGCTGAAGATTCTTCATCATCTTCAGATTCGTCGGATTCGGATTCAGACTCTTCTTCAGACTCGGATTCCTCTGATTCCAACTCTGCTTCATCTGAAGATATGAGGCACCGGTCCAGAAGACGTTCATCGACGCCTCCTAGGAAGCGTCGTATATCCGAGTCACCTCCAAGACGTGCTTCTCCCGTGCGCAGGGATAGAGATCATAGATCCCCTCCTCGTCGACGAGATTACAGCCCCGATAGGCGGGGTACCCGTGATCGTGATAGTGGCTACCGTGATCGCGATGATGGACGTAGACGCGAACGTGAGAGAACTAAGTCGCCTCCATCCTCGGTCTCGCCACCACCCAGGAGCCGCAGGAGGTCCTCGAGCAGGAGTAGGATACCGCCATCTAGGTCCTATCGGGAACAGGAAAGGGGTGATTATGAGAAGCGGCGAGATGATGATTATAGGAGACGGTGATGGAATCTAGCTTTTGATGGTTCATTCTGTACTCTATGCCACACTTTCCTGGGCGATACTGATATAGCGAGAATCAGGAATATGTATATTTGTACTTACCCCATCGCGGTAGTGCATAAGAAAACATAGACAAATTCAGTCTTGCGCATTATAGCTCTCCCCCAGGGAGGCAATGGCGACTTTGGTATCGAATACATCTGTATAAAATCGACTTCGTCTCATATGTATAACTACATAGATCCCAATAGGAAGAAATTAATTTCTTCTTCTTTAACGGATGAGGCCATTGTGGCAGCTAGACTATCGTCTGTTCAAAAGTTGTGTACCAGTTTCGAGGCGACCTTGCTTCTGGCACGTATCTTGGGTCCATAAAAGAACAAAATCTGCATAGAACATACACATATCACACGGAAACGAATAATGAACTTCTTAGACGGGCGTGTGGGACCGGGGGAGAAAGACAAAAAAAACTTACGAACGAGGCTTTGGCCGGCCATGGCAGAAGATGCGTATGGACTGTAACTATGATGGGGTTCCTATTTTTTTAAAGTTCTGAAAGGACGATGACGTGCTCACACATCAGCCAAGTAAATGAATCCTTTAGATAAAAAATATGCAGTGGTCAGTTCAACCTGCAATAATACGGGCAAATTTTACTAAACCTCACCTGTGTTAAATACTGAAAACATAGCCCACATGAACAGCTGATATAGGGTAAAGTCGAACTGTAGGTAAATATCAGAATAATGTTGAGTTTCTCCGACTTACGACTATGCCGATCACAGGCGCTATCCAATGCACGGACGGGAATGCCGTCCAAGCATAGATAAACATTCCAATCGGGGCGAGCCAGGTAGCGAAACAAACGTCGTATAATCTTGCTTCTGGTCCTCTAGTCGTTACTATTCTCCTATTTGGTGACCATGAACAACAAGGATGAGAGCAGGGGTAAGGCTACGCAGATTTACTGGTATATACATATTTGTGAGGTATCCCAGACACGTTCCGACGCTATAAAATCCCTTAATGAACGAAGAATTGTGGAAGAGTGAGGAAGGTGACGCTTCACGTTATAGTCATGTATACAGACCCAAGTTGGCTTGAATTGAAATTGTGGAGCTTCGAAAACACGGGTCCGATGGATCTGGAAGGCTGCCAACAATATACTCCTGACATAAGTGGCCGGCAGAGGAGGAACTCACTCGATGAGAGCGTACAAAACTCCCCATACGAAACCTGCCCATAACTAGGTTTGATTAGGTTTACTTGTCGCCGGGTGAGACATGTGATAAACATACAGAGAAGTTTGCAACGATAGGTTCTGTCAGAACTAGGGCTACCGAAGCATAACCAATTCGATGACAACAAAAACTGAGACTCGCAAGGGGAACGTACAAAGAGGCCTCGTTGAAGCGGTCCAGATTAAGTCACGAAGGCTCAGTAACTCGTCCTCAGCTCGTGCACGATATCTCTGATCACCGGTTTCTTTGCGCATTCTTTTGGCTAGTTTGATGAGCAATACGCTTGATCACGTTTCCCTCATGAAAATCGGTATCGCAGCTGTGAGAGCACCAGCAAGGCTGAAAGATCTCATCTAGCGGGCGTGTAGTCTAGCACAATATAAGGACCTACATCAGCGATACCCATTGGATCCATCTCCACTGAAGATGTGGGTTTTGCTCGATCCAACCTGCCATGATTCCACCCAAGCCTACTGTTCCCATGATGATTAAGGTGAATATTGACATGGGCAGGCCTCGTCTAGATTAAACGTCTATCAGAAACCTCACTGTCATGTAAAGTGATGTTTACTCTTGTGGACTCCATATATCAACTATTGTTCCACCAACCATAGTCGACGCGGTAGATCCAAAAGCACCAGCAATAAAACGGGCCACGATTATGGTTTGGATATTCTTTGCTCTGTGATACAATAGAACCCAAGTCAGCAACAAAGTTGTTGAAAAGAAGACATACAATGCGCTCATGAGATGCATAAGACAAAACCCAATCGCTGAAACTACGTAGAGTGGGTGTCTCCCAAACTCTTCGCTAAATGAGGACGATACAAGAGGCACCACTCCAAATCCTAAGCAGTAAACACCTATCCCTATCGCCGCCTGGAATTGGGTACAATTCAAATCTACTTCCATAGACGGGAATCCGACGGGATACGAGGCGATGTTCATAGACACGAGGGTTGAGAACGCACAGGCAACAGAAGTGATGACCCATTTACTATTTCTTGAGAACTGTTTCGGATCACGATCAGCTCCTTCTGCAAAGTCGATCTGAAGGGGGGGGGACATCAGGTAGCTATCAAACGAATGAATGAAATTATAACTTGCATAGATTGTATTCGAACCATCTTCATCGGGAAGAGTGGTGACAGCATATTTTGTCTCTGATGGATTTATCTGCCGTGTCAATTATACTGGTGTTTCTGCCACTATTCAGTTCATTGAGGACATGTCTTGGAGCCTCAGTGGTACTGTCCGAACGCGAATGGGAGGTTGATTCCTTAGCGGCGTCCCCTCAGTACATAGCGAGTCTCCGCTGGCACGTCGTCGTGGATGTCATTTTTCTCCTGTAAAATATCCATGGGAAGCGAGAGTCAAGAGGAAAAGCTGTATATCGAGTGGTATGGCACAAACCGTTATACTATCCAAAGTGATCGTTGCTCTCGGTAATCACTGGCACGGAGCTCGGGAATACATGATAGCTCGATATTAAGCGCGAGCATTCATTCGATGACCGAGAGATCAAACAAGGCTCCCAAACAATGTTCCCATGAGATTGTTTACAACATGGAAAATAGATAGGCGCGGTTTATCATTGAAAGGCTCGATTTCGTGTCCAAATTAGGGAGCAGAGTTCGAGGCCATGACTCGGACGCAATGTTTCTGTCACACATTACCTGGCCACAGAAGTTTCTCGATTTGGTAGTGGAATCTGAGACATGGCAGTGCTGTTTGCGTCTATTCAACCTTGGAATTATGAACCTATAGAAGGTCCTGGCCAATCGTCAGCCACACGATGGAACTAGCACAACGGCATATGTGCTAAACGTCAAACTAAACTAGATGCATCTCTATCTTGAACAAACCCGCATCAGCAGCATCCTCGGCAAAAAAAGGGTACGAATTGATGGCAGTGTCAAAGTGTCAAAGGACGGGTCATTGTTAAGAAAATACGGTCTGCAGATCGGCTTTAAGTTCAAGAGTGGCACCACTGTAGCCCGGACGACTCAATTAAAACAATTGTCTAGGGTATTTGGAATCTTGCGCCTGTATAGTATCGCCCACTTAACGTCATGCATCAAGACGACTCGGCAGTGGATAGCGGAAATGAAATAGATTAAAATATTGACAACAGAATGGACTGGAGAAACAACGTCCGCTGCAGACGTTGGTGTGAGAGATTCCACGTTGTGCCTCATCGAGGATTGCTGCAGATCAATAGGTGGTTTTCGAAGAGGCGATTTGGAACAGAGATCAAGTCTTCCGCCGACGCATCCCGCGGTACCGAGCATGGTGGTTTTGGTGAACTATGCTGAGAGTATTCAAGGCAGGGAGACGCACGTCAAGGAACACATCATCGCCCTTTCATATAAGCCAGAGAAGGCTACCTCCCTTCTTCCCTTTTACTGGATGAACCTGAATAATCTCCAATAGTAGGATTCTTGACCGATGGTCCATCGTGATTTACCAACTTCTAATCATGATAGGTGACTCGCGCTAATTCCGCCTTTTCATATACTTGTGACCACTGACTAGCCCGATATGTCCACGCTCACAGTCGGCGATGCACGAGTCAAAGCATAGTAAGCAAGTGAAACAACAACTGTTTTATGGACCGGGAGTGGTGGGTGGTGTTATAGTGAATCGGAAAACCCGTAAGGACATTTTAGGGTGAGGACGGTAGCGGTCAAGAGAGTGGAGCAGACAATAAACACATGAAAGGTCGTTCGCAGACGTAGTACAGGCTCCATGACTGCAAAGAAGGTTAATCCCGCCTTTTTTTAAATAAATGCGCATATCAGCAATTCTAAGGCCATTAGAACGACATGCTCTGTCATTAGCCAGTAATACAGTCGTTGCAGCTGGCCATCTGTTCAATTTTGGTGAACTACTTTCGAAGCGAATTTACTTCTGGCGCGTATCTTTGGCCCATAGAAGAACAAAATCTAAAAAAAAAGTACACGAGCAACATGTCGTATTAGAAACAAAACAGTACGAACGAACAAGACTGGTGCATAATAATACTCAACGGCTGGTATAGGGGCCATAATAAGAGCTAACAGTGCGAATATGGTAATGCTCCAGTTGTATCCGAGTGAATCGAACATCAGTTGTGTGACTAAGGGAAGTATTGTTGCCATTATGTTTCCTGATGAGATACACAAAAACAAATTGACGGTCAGATATGCAAAAGGCTATGCGAAAAAAAGCATACGACTGAGGCTTAGGCCAGCTACGGCGGAAGACGCATATGGGCCATAACTATAATCTGGTTCGCATTCTCCAAAGCTTAAACAGGGTTTCATTCGAAGTACTCACACATCAGCCAGGTAAATAAATCCTGATAAACAAATTTCTCTAATCAAATACCATAATACGGGCGAATCTGACCAAAATCTTACCTGTCCAAAATATTGAATACAGTGACCACATGAATAGCTATTGGACACAGTCCAAAATTGTCAAAAGATCGAGGCCATGATGGAAAATCGAGTTTGTAGACTTACAACGACGCCGATCACAGGTGCAATCCAGTGCACGAACGGAAATGCCGTCCAGGCATAGATGAACATCCCCATTGGGGCGAGCCAAGTGATAAAACACACAACAGCTAATCTTGCTTCTGGACCTCTGATAGTAACGATTCTCCTGTTTAATGACCATGAACAATCGATGTGAGACCAATGTCACGTTAGAATTACTGATATGCCTTTTCCTGAAAGACATTAGTGAAGTAACCTAAAACTGAGCCGACACTATAACTCCCTAATAAACGACGAGTTTTGAGTGTGAGACGAATGTGGTACATACACTATGGTCATGAAGACAGATCCAACTTCGGCAGAATTGAACTTGTGTAGCGTTGAAAACATGGGTTCGATGGATCTAGAAAAGAATTAAATTTGATACCCCATATCTCAAAGACCGACAGTGAAGAGGTCTTACTCGACGATAGCGTACAGCAACCCCCATATGAAACCCACCCATAGCTAAGATCACTTAGTCTTACTTGTGGCAGGCTGAAACCATGGAATAAACGTACGGAGAAGCTTGCAAGAACGGGCTCTGTTAGCAACAGGTCTACCAAACAGCAATACATTTGTTAACCACTGAACTTGGACTTGAGAGGGGAAACGTACGAAGAGGCCTTGTTGCGGTAATCCAGATTAATTTCCGAAGGCTTGGTAACTCGTCCTCAGCACGAGCACGATATCTCTGATCACCTGTTTCTTTGCGCATTTTCCTTGCTAATTTAATAAGCAATACGGCCGGTCTTGTTTCCTTCATGAAGATGGTTGTTGAAACTACAAGAAATCCTGAAAGACTAAGATGCTCGTCTAGAAGCTGTGTAGTTGCCAAATAATACAAGCACGTACATCAACGATACCCACTGGATCCATCTCCACCCAAGATGCGGATTTTGCTCAATCCAGCCTGCCATAAATGCACCGATGCCTGGTGGTCCTACAACCATTAAGCTGAAGATTGACATTGGTAGGCCTCGCCTAGAATCTCCACCGGTCAGGAAACATACAATATATATATAGATAGTGGTATTCACTCTTCTGAGCCCCATATATCAGCTATCGTTCCACCAACCAAAATGGTGCTAGTAGATGCAAAACCACCGGACAAGAAACGGGCAATGATTATGGTTTGAACATTCTTCGCTCTGTGATACGGTTAAATCGAAATTAGTGATAAATCTCAGACAAGGACAAACATACAAAGCGCTCATAAGATGCATAAGACTAAAGCCGATGGCTGAGGCTACGTAAAGAGGCCGCCTCCCAAACTCTTCGCTGAATGAGGACGATACGAGGGGCACCAGTCCAATTCCGAGGCCATAACTGCCGAGGCCTATCGCGGCTTGGAAACGGGTGCATTTTAAATCCACTATCATGGATGGGAATCCAAGGGCATATGATGAGACATTCATCGCTCCTAACACCGAGAACACACAACCAACAGCTGTGATGACCCATTTCGTAGTTTTTGAAAACTGATTCGGATCCCGACCATCTCCTTCGGCAAATTCGATCTGGATTGTGGATGTCAGGTAATCATAATGTGGAAATATACGTTGAAACTGACGTAGATTGTATTCGAACTGTCTTCATCTGGAAGAGTGACGATGTCCTGTTCTGGGTCAGGGAGTTCATCCGCCACGTCAAGAATAGTTTCGTTGCTTCGAAGATTCTCAAGGGCATGTCCATGAGTTTCATTAAAACTCGATACAGGCAGATGAGAAGCGGGTTCCTCTGCGGTATCCTTAATTAGCGAGCAGATCCCTGTCAACAGGTCGTCATGATTGGTGTTTTTCTCCAGTATAATATCCATAGGTAGCAGGAGTTGGGGGAAAAGAATGCATACCGAGTGAAATAAAGCATTAACTTATAGCGTCCTCCATCGTGATTTATCATCTCGGCGGGCAGTAACCACAAAGCTGCGCGTTCTCCGCAAACTTCACGTTTATCGTCACCAGCAATTGGAGTAGTTTCAGTATGGATCCTCGCGGGCCGCAGTACGGAATAACGAAAGCAAAATTGGAAACAGAGTTCGACTTGCCTAATAACAAGGACAAACAACGCGGCCACAGCCGGAACTGAATACTACTATTTTCTCAAAAGTGGTCTCCGTAGATCCCCCCATACTGCTAGGAACTCAACCCTTTTCAACAGTGAAGTAACTCATATTCCAATTGTCTTTATTCGCTCGTAAACAGCCGCAGAGGATTGGAAAATAATATCTCGTGCATTGCAATCGAAGGCCCTGGGCCTCCAGTCAGCTCCAGTCAGCTCCATCATGATCGCCGGACGCATCCATCGATGTCTTATCTCACACATTACTACTGTATATGCATTCTTGTTAAATTTCTGATATCAGACATACAAAGCATATGATACTCTCATCGCATAACAGGCATAAGAAAACGAGGCTCCACATAGTCCCATAACTCCAGATTCGACACTTTCCTTAGTATAACTAAACAGCTGCAAACAGTGGATCATTTTCCACCTCGTTGAGTAAAGAAGCGAAATCGATGTCACCGATGGAAGGGATTGGGATTCCGAGTTCAGCCATGAGATCTTCTAGTTCTGGATTAACAGAAGGTCCAGGCCGGCTGTCTGTGGCATCGTGGGGCTGTTCCATGCCAGATATCCAGTTCAATGGTACAGCATCATTACAATCAAAAGCCGCACCAGCCCCATCGGCAGATAAGGGCGGGAATTGATCGGTTGTGGTAACCGTGTCCAAGGACGAAATATTATTAAGAAACAGGGACTCGAAATCGGCGTCGAAAGGGGTGTCAACAGCCCAAAGAGATCCGTGAGAGGACGTTTCTGCGGTATTCGAAGGCTGCGACATCGTCTGTTCGTAGTTTTGACACCACGCTTCCAAAAGCTGGAGGACATCGGCTGGAATACCTTCCACGCCCTGTGAGAACAGAACTCAGCGAAAAGCGATAAGTCAACAGATTGAAATACTGACCACAGAAGAGTCAGGACAAGCAATAGCGTGTAGCGTATCTACAGCAGATGTTTGTATGTGAGGTTCCGCGTTTTGCCGCTCCGAAGTTTGCCGTAGATCAAGAGATGATACTGATCGGGGGAGTAGGGAACGACTCTCAGGAGATGTCGGGGTTTGAGAATTTCCAGGTGGAAGGCGAAGGATGATAGAGGGAGGCAATGACGGTTTCGAAACAATGTCCGTGCCCTCTGATGCATCCTGTGGCACCGAGCACGGTGATATCAATAAACTATGCTGAGAACTTTGAACGGATAGAGGCACGGGATAAGGGACACGTCGTCGTGATTTTCTAAAATCCTGAGTAGATGGCTTGATTTCCTCTTGATCTGACGAACCTCTCCCGTCAGACCGTTTGGATGGTCGAAATATGTGGTTCAAGTTCAGTTCATGCTGCGCTAGTCGCGCTAGATCCGCCTTCATCCTGTACTCCTGCTTCACCTCGCCGGGTTCTGCCTTCCACATCCGTCCGATCGTTTTGTAAACATGTTCGCGGGTATTGGCCGACGCGGAATTTGTCTTCACTCGCTGTTCTAGCTTTTCGGCCAGGTAAAGCATCCACGCAGTTCGTAATTTCGGTGGTGCTGGTGATCGTCCGAGACCGTTTGGGAGAGATGAGCAGTTGTTGGAATTCATGATATAGCAGCAGGAGCGAAGTCGATGCTGAATCGTCTTGCGCTGGCATTTTATGTCGTGCGCGATGGTGGTTTGATGCGCTTGGAGGCCACGACTGTCGAGCGTGCGGGTGGCAGCATAGTACTGTGGACATATTTTTGCGCGGCATCAAAGCCAAAGCCGACGAAGACTCAAAGCAATCAAAATGCGGTGAAGGTTACACATGCAAACTGACCATCGTGAATGGTACGGGTCTAAGCAGAGCAAAGCAAAAGGTCGAATAGAACCCACAGCACAGGCCCAAGCACCCTCTTCACCTGTGCAAATCCATGATCAAAGGAAGGCGCGCATATTATTTCCTCCGCGGGTTCAGCTTCAGCTTGGATGTTTGTTCAATACGCAGAGAATACGAAGAAACAACAGGTACATGGACTAACTTGCAGCTTGTCGAGGCGATAATTTAGCTGGCGCAGCGTTCATGACGATTGTGGGTTGTGATTCGGAAGTGTGGCTCAATTTGCATCGGGTTTACGTAATGACTGAATCAAGGTAGTATACTCCGTCCGATTTGCCTTTGAAAGTTTCAGAATGATTATACTAAGAACCTTTTTCATTAACGAGCCCCAGCTTCACCGCAGCCAATAATCTGCTCAAAAATCGTGTACAACGCGCGAGGCGAACTTGCTTTTAGAACGGATCTTGGGTCCATAAAAGAACAAAACCTGAATGAAATATACACAAGCACAAGATCCATCAGAAAGGAAACAGCATGACGAACAAATCTGAATGCATGATGATACTCAACAGTTGGTACTGCGGCCATAGCAAGAGCCAATAATGCGAATATGGTATTACTCCAATTGTATCCGAGCGTACTGAGCATCTTCTCTGTGATTAAGGGAAACATGGTTGCCATAATATTGCCTAACAAAATATGAGTCGAGGACGGTTAAGCGGTACACAAAAGGCTTACGACTAAGGCTTTGGCCTGCTATGGCGGACGATGCATATGGACCATAACTATAATCCGGTTCGCATTTCTGGAGCTTTGATAAGGGACGCCGTTAACATGTACTCACACATCAGCAAGGTAAATGAACCCTGTATATAACGGATTGTGTCAGAGTCTAATACCACAATATGGACGTATTTGATCTAACCTGTCCAAAATATTGAATACAGAGCCCACATGAACAGCTGGGGCATGGGATTCCGATAAGTTAAACTGAGAACATGATGTATGTTTGAGTATACTCACGACGATACCAATCAACGGAGCTATCCAGTGCACAAACGGAAACGCAGTCCAGCCGAAGATGAACATCCCGATTGGTACGAGCCAGGCAGTGAAGCACACGACGTATAGTCTTGCTTCTGGACCTCTAATTTGCACGGTTCTCCTATTTGACGACTATTAACAAGCGGCGCAAGAACAATGTTGTGCATAATGACCGGTATAATCTTTCTTGATATAAATTTGAGAGATAACCTAATATCGAGCCAACCCTAACTCTACCAATGAGCGAGGAGTCATGAGCAGAGGAATTTGTTCCTTACGTTAAGCTTATGTATACTGTTCCAATTTCGGCAGAGTTGAAGTTATGCAACTTGGTAAATACAGGTCCGACGGATCTGGAAATACATTAATATCAATATCACACTCCAGATTTCTGAGGATGACAATAACAATCTTACTCAACAAGACCGTACATAATTCCCCACGCGAAGCCCCCCCATAACTAACCTTATTTAATCTTACTTACCACTTAGCTGAAATCATGAATGGACGTACAGCGAAGCTTATAACGATGGGTTCTGTCAGCATCAGGTCTATCAAAGAATGTAAAACAGCGCAGACAAGTGGAACAAATCAAAAGAAGAAACGTACAAACTGGCCTCGTTAAGGATATCCAAAGTAACACGCGAAGACTGGGTAACTCGTCCTCAACACGGGCACGATATCTCTGGTCGCCCGTCTCTTTGCGCATTTTCTTGGCTATTTTCACGAGCAATACAGTCGATCTTGTTTCTTTCATGAAGATAGGAATTGCAACTGATAGAGCACCAGAAAGGCTGAAATGCTCTTCTAGTAGCTGCATCATCTCGTACCAAAAAGCACGTACGTCAACGATATCCATTGGATCCATCTCCACTGGAGATGTGGATTTTGCTCGATCCAACCTGCCATAAATGCTCCAATACCGTTGGATCCTATAATGCATAAACTGTGTATTGACATCGGAAAACCTCGCCTAGAATCGACGTCTGTCAGAACACAACATGCAAACTGACCATTTATCTCTTACTCTTCTGGACTCCAGATATCAGCTATAGTTCCGCCAACCAAAATGGAAGCGGTCGATGCGAAACCCCCGGAAAAAAAACGGGCAACAATGACAAATTGAATATTCTTCGACCTATGATGCGGTTCACTCGGAACTAGCGAAAAAGTCGGGGAAAAGAAGAAAGAACATACAAGGCGATCATAAGATGCGCAAGACTAAAGCCGATGATGGAAACCACATAAAGAGGCTGTCTTCCGAATTCCTCACCAAATGAGGCTGATACGAGTGGCACCACCGCAAGTCCGAGGCCATAAGTACTAAGTCCTATTGCAGCTTGGAAAGGGGTGCAATCTAAATCAACTTCCATCGATGGGAATCCGAGAGCATAGGAGGAGATGTTCATCGATACTAGGACCGAGAAGGCGCAAGCGACAATCGTGATGACCCATTTCTTGCTTTTTGAAAACTGCTTCGGATCGCGTTTGTCCCTTTCAGTAAAATCAATCTAGAGTGAGTATATTAGAGAATATTAGGAAGAAGATCGCTTTAGAACATACATAGATAGTCGTCGAGCCGTCTTCATCGGGATTCGTGGTAACCTGTTCCGGGTCGAAAGACTTGTCCTCTGCCTGGAGGCTTCTAGTGCTGTTACGACTATTCATGTCGTCGTTTGCGTGTCCTGCAGTATCATGAGAGCGGCTCAGAGGCCGCAGATGGGACGTAAGTTCTTCAGCAGTGTCGTGGGTTGTATGATGGATCCCCGTGGGCACATCGTGGCGATTGATGAGTTTCTCGGGCATGATATCCATGAATAGGGGGAGAATGGAGGAAAAGACTCCATATCAAGTGCTATAAATCAGTGAGTATAATGTGCAATCTCAGTCGTCACGGTGGCCCTCCCCCAACTTGCCGGTAACCGTGGAGTTCAAGACCTTGTAATGATATCATACCGACCACGATTGGTAAGAATGAATGAGGCGTCCAACATGGATCTTGGCGAGAAGTTTGCCGCATAGAATAACACGAATGTCGGACAACTTTCACCGTGGCGACTCCATTTATATCCCAATTAGGATATAGAGTTTGAAGTGTAGATCCACTGGCCGTGACTGCCCGGTATCCGACGAGTCTGCGGCACGGCACGCCGCTCATCATACTAATTGTAAGTAGTCACTGAGCCGGTGTGAACCGGGGCACTAATGCCTAGGTTAGTTGAAGCGGACTAGGAAGGCCCAGGCGGCTCGCCGTCGTGACGACGACTCGGATGACCCGTGATCGTTCCGTGTAGCTTGAAGAAGTTGACGCCGAGGCCTCAGAGTAGTATTCAACGTTCAACTCAATCAGGCTCTGGAGTTCTAAACTTCTGGTTCTTATCCTCCTGTTCCGCTGGTTCTCTCAGCTTTTGTGCTCTCGTTCTCGTACTTGATGGAGGGTTGAATTCGTTGCGGAGAAATACGATATGATGTAACTCGACGCTCGTCCTCTTGCTCATCCTCTCAGAATGGAACCCACAGCATTGGCCCAAATCCCCTCCATCCGCGCAAAAGAATGAGTGCCACGCATATTTATTTTCCTCATGGCTTCAGCCTGGATTCAAATTGTTCGATACGTGAAGAGTGAACCGAGGAAAACAGAAAGAAATATTCGTCCACGGACTAATAAGTGCAGTCTGTCGAGGTGCCAATTTTGACTGATGCACATGACGGGAATTTTCGTTTGCGAAATGACAATTTAGTACAACTCGGATAGTTGCTTTCCAACCGGTTGACACGGCACCTGTAGTATCAGCTTGATTATCCAGATTCTCTGTTTCTTTTCAGAAAAATAGTGATAAATTGGTCTTCAAATGTCACAAAGCCTACATGATAATTACTATGGTCCTATTGAGAATACATTTCTTCACTAGTTGCTGCCAGTGGTGATCAACACGCAGTTGTAACAACTTGGTGGTGCCACGACCTATTCATGAAACCAAGCTCAGAACCCGGACAGTGTCCACTCACTGCTATTGAATCGATATATAGAACCGCAATCCTAAAAACCATCTCATCCGCCGAAATCCAGTCATTCCGTATATCAGAAATGCTAAGTAGGATGACGTGCTTTTCATTAACGAGGGCCGGCATCGTCGAAACTAATAATCCGCTCAAAAATCGTGTACCACGTGTGAGGCGACCTTGCTTTTAGCACGGATCTTTGGTCCATAAAAAAACAAAACCTGAATGAAACATACACAAGCACCACATCCATCAGAAACGAAAACAGCACAACGAACAGATTTTAAATGTAGGAGGATACTCAACAGTTGGTACTGGTGCCATAGCAAGAGCCAATACCGCAAATATGGTATTACTCCAGTTGTATCCGAGCGTGCCGAGCATCCTCTCTGTGATCAAGGGAAATATGATTGCCAGAAGATTGCCTAACAAAATACAAGATGAGTCGAGGAGGGTTAAGCGGTACACAAAAGGCTTACGACTAAGGTTTTGGCCGGCTATAGCGGACGATGCATATAGGCAATAACTATAATCTGGTTCGCATTTCTGGAGCTTTAAAGAGGGCGTTAATAGGTACTCACACGTCAGCCAGGTAAATGGACGCTGTATAAAGCGGATTGCGTCAGAGTTTAATACTGCAATATGGACGTATTTGATCAAAATCTTACCTGTCCAATATATTGAAAACAGAGCCCACATGAATAGCTATGACACGAGATCCCAAGAAGTTGAACTGAGAACACGATGGAGGTTTGAGTATACTCACGACGATGCCAATCACCGGCGCTATCCAGTGCACAGACGAAAACGCCGTCCAGGCGTAGATAAACATCCCGATTGGTACGAGCCAGGCACTGAAACACACGAAGCATAGTCTCGCTTCTGGACCTCTAGTTTGCACGGTTTTCCTATTTGACGAGTATTAACAAACAGTGCGAGAACAATGTTGTGCATCATTACCGATATAATTTCTCTTGATACAAATTCGAGACATAACCTAAAATCGAGCCGACCCTAATTCCACGGCACCAGTGAGCGAAAAGTCGTGGGCAGAGGAATGGGCTCCTTACGTTAAGGTCATGAAGACAGATCCAATTTGGGCAGAGTTGAAGTTATGTAACTCGGTAAACATGGGTCCGATAGATCTGAATACAATAACACATCAACATGGACTCCATATCTATGAGAACGATAGTGATAGTCTTACTCGACGAGAGCGTACAACACTCCCCATGAAAAGCCCGCCCATAACTAACCTTATTTAATCTCAATTATCACTGGATGGGATCCGATAAAGGGACGTACAGAGAAGCTTATAAGGATGGGTTCCGTTAGCAGTAGGTCTATCGAAGAGAAGTAAAAAGTTCGCAAACAAGCAGAGAGGCAGATC